>JAYMSL010000152.1:0-34241 GCA_036897195.1 Plantago coronopus
GGTTGCAAAAAGATTAATTAAATTAATTTTTTTTTTTTTTTTTTGAAGAGGCAAAGTTGAATCGAACCCCACCTATTGGTTGGAGGGAAAGCGTTTATTATTAGATTAATTCAATTCTAATAATAAACTAGTGCATGATGTTTTGCAGCACATCAAAATGGGAATCAATCCAACAAAATGAGAGACTGGAGTGACAGCAGCAAAACAGAAACCTTAAACTGAAATAACTAGTAAGATAGACTGAGTAGGGCGATGCCGATTCAATCAATTAGGCCGAATATCCACGCTTTCACAGAGAGATGGAAGATGAAGGCGCAAGAGAAACAAAGATCGATCAATTCAGAGTCTTTTACCATTATAGACAGACAAGGTTTGATATTAATATAGACAGCTAGCTTTCAGAACTTTGATGTTTGATGTGGAGAAGGAGCAAGTCCTGTTAGGAAGGTTTATATTAGGTGTCCCCCGAGCCATGTTGGAGAGCGATCCGTTTTAGGATATGGGAGAATTGCACTCCATCTTATGCAGGAGATCGAACTACTCACCTCCCATCTAGCCTGTGCTAGAATGAACTTACTCAGAATACAAGGAAGAACGGCACTGTCGAGACTTATATTTAAAAGTTCCACAACTATCTTTGACAGATACTTGGAACTGGAGGATGTATATTGAGAAGAAATAGGTTCTCTAAACTATGTTAGAAAGCGTGTCGTTCTAAGATATAGAAGAACCGCGCTCTAGCCTATTCAAGATCACGATGGGCACGGGTCATCCATATGGTTGGATCACCACCTCCCCGATTGATCATGTCGGTTCGACCAAATGCCACCAACGTTGACCCTCCTTGTCCGGCCACTTAGGAACCACCTGACTGGGCCCACCAACCATCATGGTCCAACTATAAGTTTGGCCCACTAAAAGGCTTGGCCTAAATCCATGGGCCCTTATCCATTACCATTAGTGAGAAATGATCTGGTGCGTACACTTGGTGTGATCTTGTGAATCCCCATAAACCTCCTATAAATACCTCTCTATGATATTCGCCAAGGTATCAACTATCAAGTCTCACATCAAGTATCATTTACTTGATCACTCACCTGCAATATTTATCTATCTACTTTCTCTCCTAACGAACTCGAGCTAGAAGCCTAGAACATTCCCATTACTTGGACATCTTTGTACGTTTAAACCAGACACTAGGAAAATTTACCTTGAGTTACATGTCATTACCTTTGCTTGGACTACGTGAACTTCCGTTTACTCTAACGGATTAGTAAGACTTTGTAGCAGTGGGGCCTTAAGACGTCCTAGCACGTTTTACTGTTTATCAAGTCCAATTTTAACCAAAATTGATTTAGATTTTAGAAACTGGCCAGGACCGGTTAATAACTTTAACTTAAGTTTTAGATCATAGTTATGATTATGGAACTCTTATGGTTTCAATTATAACCAAAATTAATTAGACAAGGTAAGTTATGGTTGTTGAATACCTCGGGGCCTCACCGGCTCACCCAGGACAAATACAAACATACATGCGCATGTGAACATTGTCACGAGAAATTACGGAATAGAAGTCTATACTTGCAGCCAGGCATGGCATGGCACCAAGCACAAAATGCGCCTTTGGGTGGGCGGGTGTCGACATTTCCACTAAATTAGGCAACTCGATGAATTATGATCATTCTTGTGCTATAAAAAAAGAAAGTTTTGACTTAGTCGTGGGATTTGACACATTCAATTGGGGCATATTAGAATCCACAAACAATCACGATATGGATCATCAATCTTTAACTCATTCTGTTTGTCCTCAAAATGATTAAACTATCCACCTTCACTCTGTCACGGGTTATGAATTCTTCTCATTTCTTACTACTGTAATCAACCTTACATTGACTGCTGACTTGGTAGCAGCACTAACTACCATGTTGCTCAGTTTACTTTCATTATAATAATTATGTAAAGTGAATTATTAATGAGCTACCGAAGACCACGGATCACAGTTTTGCACTATATAAATCTGCATCAGAACATAACTTTCTTATCCTACAGAAACATGATGAGGCTTATTGTTTCTTGCAGTTTTCTAATATGTCTTCTTCTTGCAACTTCTGCTGCTGCTAGACCTTCCGGATGCAATATTTCGTCCCTCGTAAGCCGCGAGCAGTTCCGTAACATCTTCCTTCACAAAGACGACACTGCCTGCCCGGCGAGCGGGTTCTTTACTTACGACACCTTTGTCGAAGCCTGTAAGTCCTTCCCTAGATTTGCCAATACGGGAATTTTGACCACCAGGAAACGTGAGTTGGCTGCGTTTCTTGCTCAAATCTCTCATGAGACGACCGGGGGATGGGCTACTGCACCGGATGGTCCGTTTTCCTGGGGGCTTTGCTTCAAGGAGGAAATCAGCCGTGCGAGTATTTACTGTGATGCGAACAATACGCGTTGGCCTTGCGTAGCGGGCAAATCTTACCATGGAAGAGGTCCCATTCAACTATCCTGGTGAGTAGTTATCCATAAATTAATGACAACATGATACCTTATCCATCCATTCCCCATATACTGTATTTACAGCTTCATCCACATCTGTAGGAACTACAATTATGGTCCAGCTGGAAGAGCGCTGGGATTTGATGGTCTACAAAATCCAGAAACAGTGTCCGAAAACTCCCTTATCTCATGGAAGACGGCCCTTTGGTTCTGGATGACCGGCCAGCAGCGCCGCACACTTTCCTGTCACAATGTCATGATCGGCCGGTATTGGCTCACTAGGCAGGACAGAGCTGCCAATCGCACACTGGGATTTGGGCTGGTCACTAACATTATCAATGGAGGACTCGAATGCGGAATCCCTACAGACGGGAGGGTTCTCGACCGCATCGGATACTTCCAACGATACGCAGCCATCTTCAACGTTACCACAGGGCCCAACTTAGACTGCCAGGGTCAGCAGCCCTTTGCTTAACTGAGCTGCAGAAATTAGTAGTTACTTGATTTACAACACTTCCTGATTCATTTTTCAGGTCAGAACTAGTTTTACTTTCAACATGTGTGTACTCAAATAATAGTATTACTCCTCCATTTCTAGATGCAGACAAATTTGCGAGTGTATGATAAGCACAGAAATGAAATTTATATGATAAAGCTCTCTTTTGTCGCTTTTCTTCTGATCTATATGCTTGTCACTTTCATAAACTACAACTTAATTATTAACCAGAATAGCAACTGAGTACTAAACGTTAATCAGAAGGTGACCAAACCAATCAATCACTCACATTCTCACAATTCACAAGGAGATTCCCCAAGATCACGAACACGAAGTCGGCAAATATCATAAAAGAATAAGCAATCAAATTATTCGACAAGGTCACGACACATCCAAACTATTCCATTCTCCCTGGAATAAAATAGAAGGAAAGACAAAATCCTATCCTACCACTTCTATGGAGCCTCTCAACCAATCCTACAATTTAAAACCAGAATGTCGATTCAACAACAAATGTATTATGATAAGTAATCAGTAGCCTCTGATGCTACTTCGTAGGCAGCCTCCACGCATCTGCCCAAGGCTACACCCGAAATATAATTACCACCCAAAGCGATTCCTTTCAAATCATCATTGCTCAGGGCAGCTTTAGCATTATCCCACACATCCAAGTGACCAATTGTAAAACGGGGAATAGCTCGGGGCCACACACTCACCCCCAGGACTAACGGATCTGGAGCACATGTTACCTCAGGGCTCAGGCCACGATCCTCAGAATCCAGAGTTGGCTCTCTGTCTGATTGTAATTCTTTTTCCTAACGCAGTTGTTCAGCCACTGAAGACACCAGATGGTGAAATAAAGAAAACTATCAATTGCAATTTGCAAGGTCTAAGGAGTCGTCAGATAGATAATAAACAAGCATTTATAAGTACAATCAAAGATGAACTCTGTAGTGGTGATCGAACCCTTCCACACAGCGGTTACAGGGATCCTGCAGTGCTTGCTATACCTCAACCAGTTAATTAAGTGATAGAGTAGTACAACATGAGCTAAACCGTAAAAGGAGGTCAGGTGATATTAAAATCACAGAGCGAGCAAAATGATATATCATCTTGCTTTAAACTAGGGGCTAGAGAATCATCCATGACCATGAGGTGGATAAGGGAAAACGGTATCATCTTGAAGGATTCAGGTAATTTCCTCTAGTGCAGGTTTTCAGGATTTTGCGCTCAATAGTCCTGAAGAACCACCGGAAGTACACCACACAACTTAGGTTAGAAATGCTAACAACCTTTCTCTTCTTTTTCGATCTAAACCTAAACCAGGCTTTGTCACTTGGATCAATTGCAGCACACCAGATAAACAGAACAGCACAACATGCCTGCAAAATTATAGGACTAACTACAATTTGGGTCGCATAACTGGATAGTAATTATTTGAGGAGCATCAAAATTAGGAATTACGTGTACCATAAATGACAAAAGGGCATTGATGGTGATTAGTGCGATTCTATAGTGTGAACTGTGAAGGATGATTCTGAAGCTCCGAAGATTAGCTAAATTTATGGAGCTCCGAAGCCATGTATTTCCACTGTCAAAATTGCATGCCACTATTACAATCTTTGACCATCTAATATGAAGGAGACAAGCTGCAAAACTTTGTTTTATTGGTTCTTAGTTCTTACACCACTCAACCTCCCAGTATTAAACAGCCAAAAA
Source organism: Plantago coronopus (assembly GCA_036897195.1). Lineage (NCBI taxonomy): Eukaryota > Viridiplantae > Streptophyta > Magnoliopsida > Lamiales > Plantaginaceae > Plantago > Plantago coronopus. The sequence continues at coordinate 4,703 of JAYMSL010000152.1, forward strand.
AATCGGTGACGTGTTGCATGGCTTTTTGTCTATTCCCAGTTTTAGACTACTGTCAATTATTTCTACATATAATCACTTTTCTCTTCTGTCATCTAATAGAGGATGGAGCGCCGACAACTTTCCAAGAGGCATCCAGAAAATGCAGATGCGGCTCTGTGGATGATAGAAATGGAAGAGATTTAAGCCTTACACAAAAACTATACACGGGATCGTTATCACAAGGGAGAAAGTTCTTACGCAAGAAATGAGTCTATGAGATCAAGTGTGATGGCGACAACCAAGTGAGCAGTATGCTAGACTGGTGGTGGAAGGATATGCTCAGAAAGGTGGCATTGACTTCAACATCTTATTTTTCACCGGTGGTAAGACCTACAACAATAAGAGCGATCTTGGAAATGTGTGCATCATTGAATAGTTGGAAGTGAAAGCTGCATTTCTTCATAGGTACTTAAGATGTTCTACACTATAGAGGACCATAATTTAATGTTAAGGCTATGTGAACTGACTGTCGTAAAGGTAGATCCATGACAGGGTCTGTGTTTATTCTTTCAAGCGGAGTTGTAAGCTGGTTTTTGAATCTACAAACAGTTGTAGATCTATCAAAGAGGAAACCAGAATACATATCGGCTACACAGGCTTGTAAAGAAGCAATTTGCATACAAAGGTTAATGGAGGAGCTTCCGCACAAACAAGAAGATATTACGTTCATTATTTTGTGACAGTCAAAGCACATTGCACAGTGCAAGGGATTCACCCTTTCATTTCAGGATGATATACATCACTGTCCAGTATCACTTTGTTCGTGATATTGTGGAAGGTGGGAGTGTTCATACCACGTTCGCACTAGAGAAAATCGAGCAGAGGTTCCGAGGAAGCTGTTATCCTAACGAGTTTGCATAAATATATAAGTATATAACCCTACTCGCATATTGAGAGAGTGAGATGAAATCTAGCGTACGGGAGCAAGTGTGCATATTTTTATACAACAGCATAAGGTACAAATTTTAGAAACATGGGCACATTTCAAAGAACCTGGGTATTTTACCCACTAGAAAACAGAACACCGAGATTCCAACAATCTGCAATTTAGCAATAATGAAGCTAGAAAACTAGTAAATTAAAGCAGCAATTCATCCGAATTTCGTGGAAAAACAAAAAATTAAACGAGAAAACGAACCTGTAGAGGATAAAGATGGTGTTGGCAGCAATAGCGACGGAATAACATCTCCTCAGTAAAAATCAGTCGTCCTTGAGTTCTGATTTTGCTCTGCGGCATCTGAATTGTAGCTGAAAGCACAGCAAAATTTAGGTTAATATACTGTAACCTTTGATGATGATCGTAATTCGTAAATATATATTCAGTGAGAACAATCTGGATGGTCGGAGGGCAAGACCACTCATCTTTAATCTAATTTTCATTTTTAATCTGTTCTGTAATTTGGGTGAGTCTATGGACTATCCATGTGATCTTTCATTCGGTTCATCAGACCCTGGCAAGTGCCTAAGTGGTGTGCACTTATAGTGGGTCCATGTGAGTCCTGATGAACTTGTCCCTCAAGTGAAATTTTCCCGAATTGCGAATCGAATGGTCCAGATGAATAGCGAGTGATGAGAATAAAATCAGGTTAATATTACATTAGCACTAGATTTTAGTTCAAGCAGAATGTTTTAACATTAATTCCCTAACTTCCAGCTTTCGAGTCTCTTCACGTTTTCACCTGTGTCCGAGCTTGAGGCTCTGTGTTCCTGAAGACAGAAACGAAGGGGGTTAGCCGTTTAACTGGTCTACCATGGGTAGACCGGAGTTGATTTAATGCTCCGAGTGGTCGGCCAAATTATTGATGCTTGGGCACTCAGAGTGCTAGATAATTGTTATAAAATAGGGAAATATGGTTGAACTTACATTTATGATGGTGGTTGAGGGGTATTTATAGTGGTGAGAATGGGTCCAGACCCAGGATTCTCGGGAGGTAGTTCCGGAAAATCGGAGAAGGACAACCTGACAAGTGTCCCACAGCGCGTGTGGTTAAACGCTCGGTCACATCCTTTGCAGGGTCGGATGTTCCGGTCGCTAGTATATTTTTCCCTTTCTTTCACTATTGATCTAGTCTTGGTTCGGTCGGTCGAAGGGTAAAGATCCCGAGCCTTGAGGTTTTTCATACCAATTAGGCTAAGTGTTTGAACGTCAGCAAGCACTCAACCCTTTAGGCTCGGAAATGGGATCTCCTACCGAGGGTCGAACGCTGCTCCGTAACTTGCACAACTAAGGCAATATGTTTAAGGTCACTAATCATGGTCGGACTTATTCACTCGTAACAGTGAGAGTAAGATGTACACACACCTTTCCCTGGAATAAAATTTTCCCTTTCTGAATTGCGAATCAAATGGGTAAAACTATGCAAGAGAAGTCATTATGATTTTTGATCAAGTTTAGGTGGTCTAAGACTTTTTTTCAACTTAAGTTCAGATCCATTTAGTTCAATTCAGATTTGGTTATTTCAGAATTTTACTCACTTCAAATCCATCCAGTTCAGTCAGAGCCTAAAAAGATAATAACTTCATTTTGCACACATGTCTAAATCTGATATAAAATTGAAGTTCCCTTCAACCACACTAGTATGTCCATGTATTTGGGAGCCCGAGAATTATAGTGATGAGAGTAATATCTTCATGCCATGTGCATATGAAGATATGATTCATCAAGTAAGACTACAGACATATACTACTATGTGTTTGTGAGCAAAAGCAAGAGAGTTTATACATGTGAGGAAATGCTACATGCATAATATATTAGAACCAAATCTCACAGGAACTAAATAATTTTATAAGCTACCGAACACCACGGATCACAGGAATGCCCTTGCTTGTTTTACACTATATATATCTTCTATATGGAGTATATATATATCTGCACTTATCCGAGCTCAAAACAGCCCAATCATGATGTGCCATAACAAGTTTAACACACCAGTGCTGGTTGCAAGTTGCAGTTTTCTAATCTGCCTTCTTCTTGCCAGTTCCGCTGCTGCTGCTAGACCATCCAGCTTCAAGACTTCTTCCGTTCAGGAGTTCCAATCCATCTTCCACTACAATGTTAGAGCTTCCGGCTCCAACATTACATCCCTCATAAGCCGAGAGCAGTTCCAGTCCATCTTCCTCCACAAAGATGACCCTGTCTGCCCGGCAAATGGATTCTTTACTTACGACTCCTTTGTTGAAGCTTGTCAGTCCTTCCCTAAATTTGTAAGCACAGGCTGCTTGCACACCAGGAAACGTGAGTTAGCTGCGTTCCTTGCTCAAATCTCCCACGAGACTACTGGAGGATGGCCTAATGCACCGGATGGTCCCTTTACCTGGGGACTTTGCTTCAAGGAAGAAGTCAACCCATGGAGCATCTACTGTGATGCACACAATATGATTTGGCCTTGCGTACGGGGCAAATCTTACCATGGAAGAGGTCCCATTCAGCTATCCTGGTAAGTATTTATTCATACATCCATTCATTCTCCATAAACAGGTATATTTACAGTTTCTTTCAAATCTGTAGGAACTACAATTATGGTCCAGCAGGAAAAGCCTTAGGATTTGATGGTCTACAAAATCCAGAAATAGTGGCAGAAAACTCCCTTATCTCTTGGAAGACAGCCCTTTGGTACTGGATGACCGCGCAGCAGAGGCCCAAGCTTTCCTGCCACAACGTCATGATCGGCAAGTATGTCCTCACAGAGGAGGACAAGGCTGCCAATCGCACACTGGGCTTTGGGCTGACCACGAATATCATTAATGGAGGAAATGAATGTGGGATCCCTACAAATGAGTGGGTACTCGATCGCATTGGATACTTCCAACGATATGCTTCCATCTTCAACGTTACCACAGGGCCCAACTTAAACTGCGAGGGTCAGAAGCCTTTCGCTTAACTGAGCAGCAGAAATTAGCTGCTTGCTTGATTTACAGCACTTCCTGACTTCATACTATACAGGAAACTAGTTTTACTTTCAACATGTTCACTCAAATAATAGTGTACTGTACTACAGTACACACTACTCATCCATTTCTAGATGAAAGTATGCAACCAAACTTGCCAATCTCAGATAAGCACATAAATGAAAATTTTATGATAAAGCTTTCACTTGGCACCTTTTTTCAGATCTATATGTTTCTCACTTCGATAAAATACATCTTAATTATTAACCAGAATACAACATAAACGTTAATCACAAGGTAACCAGACCAATTAACTAATTAAGCACTCACAATTCTCAAGGAGAGTCCCCAAGATCATGACATGAACATGAAGTAGGCATGTATTATAAAAGAATAAGCAATCGAATTATTCGACACTACACATCCAAACTTTTCCGTACTCACTGGAAAATTATAAAAGGAAAAAAGAAGAAACCTCACCTTCCACTTCTACGAAGTCTCTCAACTAATCCTAGAGGTTTAAACCAGAACGTCGATTCAACTATAAATGTATTGAGACAAATAAGCTGTAACATCTGATGCCACATCATATGCACCCTCCACACATCTGCCCAAGGCTACACCTGAAACATAATTACCACCCAAAAAGATTCCTTTCAAACCATCATTGCTCAGAGCAGCTTTAGCATTGTCCAACGCGTCCAAGTGACCAATTGTAAATTGTGGAATAGCTCGGGGCCACACCCTCACCCCCAGGACTAACGGATCAGGAGCATTAGAATTTATAAGCATCTTCCTCAGATCACGATCCACAGATCCTACGAGTTGGCTCTCTGTCTGATTAAACAAAGACAACCAGTGAGGACAGAACGAAATTGATATAGACATGTGTGCACAAAATTAGAGCAGACACGTAGTAACTGTACTATATCACTCTGAAAAAACAAGTTAAAGCTTAAACGGATACGTCCATGATAGATACTCACTGATTAGGCTACTGTAAAGAAATCTACAAATCTACTTGCACTATTCCAGCTTAATAATATATGTACAGTATATATATTGGATCTATAAGTAACTTCATGATATTATTGATCCAACTCCCAGTCTGTTTTAATTACTGCAATGCTTAGGTTTTTTTTTTTTTTTTTAGAATAATGCTTAGATATTCTATTCCTCATATTTTCAAAAGTTCAGCCAGTCAATATTAAGCAAATCAAAGCTATGTGAAATTGTGAATGCAATACTCGATAGATATATATTAGTACCTTGGACGTAATCCCAGTATTAGTTGCCCCGCCAATGTAATTCAAAAGAAGAACCCTTCCAGGAGGGGCACGGTTAGGAAAAAGTGATGAGCTGTATATTGTTCCTGGACGAACAAAAGAAACACGATAAGAGGTCAGGCTAGCTTAGCCACATTGAAGAAGAGAATTACTAGTACATTGATGATCCCAGTTTATTGGATTTGAGTTGTATCCATCAAGGTAACAGCACAATCCATAAATCTATATTGTTGTTTGGATTTTCATAAATGGATTACCTAAAGTTTCCACCCCTTGTGAGCGAGGATGCAACTGTCCAAACCCCTTAAGCTCACCATCAATCAAACATTCCTGACGGATTGCTTCTTTTGGATATGAGATGGTCACTGCAGCAACAGGTGGATAATAGAATTTTGACAAAGCATCTGCAGCAACAGCCTGCGAGAATGATGGACCATTGCATGCAATTTATATAGTTAGTCCTTTAACTGGATTCCAGAAGAAAGAAAGGAAGCCGAAGGCAAAACATACAACAAAAAAGAACGTACCGAAAGAGGCTGCAATATTGTGCTTGCCACATATGATGGGACGGTCATTACTACACTTCTACTCTTTAGTGAAACCATTCCATCGGGGGTTTCATACGTCAAGGTATATTCTCCACTGTCTGACTTAGCAATACTATTGAGTTTCCATGACAACTTGACTTTGCTTCCTAAGCTTAAAATATGGAACACCCATGCAAGCAAACAAAAACAAATATTGTAAGTACCTTCCAGTCCCATTTATTCTGAAATTGAAAGACAGCATGTTACAATCAACATTTTTGCTTTAACATGAATCCGTAACACACAGGAAGTTGCATTCCTTGATATGTCATTTCAATTCTCCATATACAATTTTCACATTTTTCAGATGTGGAAATTGTGGATCTTGCATAACTTGTTTAAGGAGGGGGAGCATCATGTAGATCAGAGATATCTAACAAAACTGTTTCTATCAATGCAGAAAACAATATACCTTGAGGAGATAGCATTAGGTAATGTCGCTAGGCCCTTTTTGAATGATCCAACAGTCTGGCCTTTGGGTTTCGGCAAGCGTCTGCAGATTATCACATTCAAATAATTAGAAACCCATTCTATAGTGACATAAAGTAGAAAAAAGCCCATGAACAGTGGCCTTACGGATCTCGCTCTGCTTTAGGAGCACCAGATTTATCCTTAATTGCTTTATAGGTTCCACCAATGATGCTACCACCAGTTTGTTCTAGTTTCCAGACCTTGCCAAATGCAGCCTTCATGCTCAGTTTGGATGGATCTCCAGCATAAACACCTGCATGAGAACATACATATCGACTGATGATGACAAAAGAACCATACCTAGAGTCTACTTGCCCATAACTCAATTAACACACAAGAAAAGTTTATTCAAACACATTGACTTAGATGAAACATGATTTTGGGAAAAGATAAACTATGTCCGAATAATTGAATGTAGACACTAGGAGATGGAGTTTCTCAATATGTTCAACTTAGACAAACTACATGAACCTTAACACGAGTACTATTAAAAAAAATGAGAGTAATACATGATGTTTGTGTGCTTGACAGTGTTTTGAAGAGCTTCTCTATAAACACTATGACAAGGTATTCATACAAATAACAGACATTAAAGAAACAGTTGTTTCCAGGGCTAGTTTTATAAATGACAGTATCAGTAGATGATTGATAAGCCAAAACCATAACTTAGCATAAATATTTGGGAATCAAAATGCATCTCTAAAGTTTAACCGAATCAGGTGTATATAGATAATTAGGGCAACAACCATATGCTACCCAGCAAGCAAGAAGCTGAACAAATTCAAACATGATACACTTGTAGGTTGTGAGCTAATTTATAGAACATTCAATCTAAAATGATGATAAGGTCAAAACATCAGAACATCTTACTTTTTTCCAAGTCTGGGGCCATAAAATAAATAAAACTAGAAGTGGGTAGGTTGCATAATCGTTTGTTGGTCAAAAATCAAAATTAAGAAAAGAGCACATCCAGTGTACTGAAAATGAGAGTGCATCCAAGTAAGTAGTAATACCTGAGCAAAATGGCTCAATTAAGCGTTCAAAAACTTCAGCACCTAGGTTGCGACGGACAAACTCCTCCACTGATTCCTCACGCCCCTGTCTGACAAAAAATGTCCAGAAGATAAGAAGAAAATTATCACAACTATAAAGGAAGAATCAAGCACAGTATAAAGAACAAGTGGAATACACTAAACTGGAGGAGGTGAAGGCCGAAGACCCAGAGCTCCGAGACCAGCTCTGAGTTTACCAGGAATGCTCATCAAATCAAAAAAGGGCAAATCAGTAGGCTTAGCCGGAACAGGCCTCAGCTTCCCATTCCAATACACAAACCGAGGTGCATCTGGATCTCCCAACACCAACTCATCCTTCAATCCACTGTCCACCTGCATGAACACAGATATAATTCAACTAATCAATTCTTTTTTGTTTTTGAATCTGCAAACTATTACAAACTATCAAGTAAATCAATGCACACCTAAATATGTGTCCTACATAGCTCGAACACATACCTCCTACTTGCCTCATCTAATGTACAGCTAGACTACCTTATAACTCCCATTCAACTAATCAATTCATTGTTTACAGAATTGAATTGAAAAAAAAGGTGAATTGAGCAATTCATTGTTTACAGCATTGAACTGAAATAAAGGTGAATTAAGCAATTCATTGTTTACAGAATTGAGCTGAAATAAAGGTGAATTGAGAAATGAACTAACCGCCATAGTGAGAACAGGATCGGAAGGCTGGAAGCTATTAGGTCCTTCTTCCCAGAGATACCCTTCCTCCTCCCTTTGTACGGTGGTGATGTTGCCACCTACTCGATCCCTAGCCTCAGTCACCACTACATTCGAATTACGGTGCTTGGTTGCCAAGGCCTGGGCAATACACAGACCGCTAATTCCGCCCCCAACGATTACACAGTCAACCACTCCAAGGGATGAAGAAGTGGAAGAAGAAGGGGAAACGACACCTGCGGAGGAGGAGCATCGGATTCTGCCGATTCTGACCTGCTGATGACGGAGGAGAATTGTGGATGAAGACGTCGGAAAGGTAAAAGGCAAAGGTGCCTTGGATAAACTGACAGCTGCCGGAGCCATTTTAGGTGAAAAATAGCTCGCAGAGATGATCAATTGATGTTATCTGGATTCTGGTATGAGCCTGTATACCGGAATTGTTTTGCCGCTGTTATTGGATATCTTTCGCATTGACGTGGAGTAAGTTTATTGGTTACTGGATATGTCATCCATTTCTCTCCGTTTTTCATCTACTACAGAAACAGTTTCTTACAGTTACAGTACCCCTATTTCATTTGCAGAAACATTTTATACCTCTCTTAGTAAAAAAACTTAACATTCATTCCGTAATATTTCAATCAACCGTTCTTAAACATTTATTTAGAGTTTATCGTATTAATATACGTAATATGTTAAGTATTGAAACTCAAAGATAATACAGGCGAAATGTAAAACAACAAAGAAATGAACCAAATAGAGTAACATAGTGAAATGTTTTACGTCTCACCAATTAGCTTTTCTGATTTTCACAGTGTTATGATGATGAATGATATCAAATTCAGAAAATATTTCAGTTAGGCTACGTATGATTCAATACACTTCAATTCAGTTTAGGTACATTTACTTCAATTCAGTTCAGAGATTCTCAACTGAATCAAACAGAGTTTTACTTCGTTTACTGGAAATCAATGAAGACGTGGTAATACAACATGATAATATAAATACACGAATAAATTGAACAAGATGCATAAAAAGTAGCTGTGTCAATTGCTTTTATTAGAAGCTCGAAAAAAATATCTGCTTTTATTAGCCTTCTACACTAATCTAAAGAATTTTGCTATCTTTCTGTATATAGTAAAAGCTCAGAAACTCCTACATGTCAATGTAAGTATACAGCATGTTGACTGTCTGCTGCAGGCAATATCGAATTCAAATAGCAGACCTCTTCCCTTCACCAGGGAGATCACCCAACTTACATTAAATTAGACTCTATAATTTCGATTCTTGGGGCGAAAATTGTTTCAGCCATATAACGGCATAAAGAAACAAATTTTAGTATCAAGGGATTGAACTCTGCGACAAGATCTCACCACTGTCATCACCAAACCGGTGATTCTCATAAACCTGAAGAAGCAGTTCGCGGCATGGAACAACGGCCCCAAGCTTGATGCAAGCAAGGAAAGCGCCGGAAAGCTTCCGGTGGAGGCTGTATGCCTCTTCTGGTGGGGGTGTAAGTCGGTGCCTTAACATTGTAGCACCAAGGTTTGATAGGCTTTGAGTTATATTGGTTGATCCAAAATTATACCCTCCACGCTTTGAAAATGGTAACCCCACAACAAAACCAGCCTGGACATGAGCATCTAGCATAACTTCAGATTCTGTACCCGACAGAAACCCAAGTCTACTTGACATCTCGATCACTGCTTCTCTATCACTATTTGCACAAGCAAGAACCTGATACAAGATACAACAAATTTGACACTTCTTGGTGAGTTCTGAAATGATTTAACAAGACAATCAACTTTAACGGTGAAGTGTGCAACTATAACATCTAGGGTCTACAATTTGCAAACCACTGGAAAAGTTGGTGCGTACTTGACAAAAGGAAAGGAAAAAAAGATTCTGAATCTCTAACAATCAAGGTCAGACAAAATCAACAAAAAAATTGAGGTATCCGATGATAAGGTGTAAAAGTTTCCCAAAAGATTACTGAGGATGCGTTAGATGATGGGATCATCAGATTAAACCAAAAACCAAAATCAACCTCACCACCTCCAAACTGTTTAATGAATGCAACCACTGAATAGTACTTCACCAAATAACAGGAAAACAGAAGAATTTGCATGTAGTTAATAGAGTTAAAAGCGGCATCTTACCATCCTTAAGTAATCATCGACAAAGTGTTTTGGGTAATCCCTGGCTGCACCAAAGTCAATAAGATTGATTGTTTTTTCCGCATCATCATATAAAAAGTTACTCCAGTTAGGATCAGTCTGCAAAAAACAAGGCAACATAAGACGCATTAAAAGTGAAGGAAATTCTTCACAAGAAAAGCTCTTAAATTCTGACAATATTGTGCACACTAATGAAATCAGCTTTGTAATGATAGTTGCACCTGGTCAGAGTGCATGGATACTTCAGCTCATAATAATGCACTAATGACAAAACAAATTATCAATAAAAACCGAACTATCATGCTCTGGACCAAACTGTAATAGATTACAGATGCAGCCACTGGTTTGCAGCTGATACTTTTGGAACATTCAAAAGGTGTTGCTGATATTAGCAGAAACTGAAGGAGGGGGAGATGTATAATGAAGTAAGTACAATGAGACAAGTGGTAGCTCAGAAAGGATACCTGCATGAACCGGAACACGAATAACTCCTTCAAAGTGAGCTCAAGTAACTTTTCTCCAACATAATTGCGAGTTGCTTGATCTAGTAAGGCCACCTTATCAATGGGAACTCCTGTAACATTCAAAACAGATTTGTTTACATTCTCGGTGATTAAACATATATTTTTTGTACTACCATCAGGGTGAAGAACCTCATTGTTGGGGAGCAAAAGAACACTTAATACTGAAGTTGTTACAATTTTTCTTTTGCATGCGATAAAATGACATTCTTACGAAATCTTGTGCGCAATGCAGGCTTAAGGATGGCACCAGTCTGTTTAGTAGAGATAACGGGTAGAGGCCGTATTAGAAGAGTATATAGAACAACCAATGACTTAGATAAAATATATACAGGGACATATGGATGGTACAAGACTGACCATGGATTTGCCTAATGGGAGCACGTGGAGGAGATTAATGTTTGCACTCGACAGAACATGATTCCATTGATGGTTCATATTGCAGCCACAATTATTAATATAAAATATAAAGGTTAATTTTAATTTGATTCATGAATGGTATTCTGAAGCTCTGATGAAGTAGGGACTAGGGATCCATCTGTGACGTGTAAACAAAGTATGAAATTTGATATGCGACCCCTAAGAGATTGTAACAGACCAAACCTGATCTGATCCCCAATGACATTATAAACATGGGACTGGATTTGAAATATTCCGAATGATGTTATTTTTAGAGAAAAATGAAAAGAAGCATCTACAATCTAAAGTTTTTTAGCTTCACAAGGTAACACAGACTAAAAGTCAATCTGAATCAGATTTAAGTATAGCAGAACTAGGAATCACATTCGGATCAATTAGTTATAGATTGCTTACTTTGTTTGCTTGAAACCAAAAGCATGGGTTTTCTCTTACCATAAAAGGGCAAAGCAGGAGAGACAATCCACATTTGCTCTATTACCTCGAAGAAAATTTATTTTATTTACTCGAGAAAGGGAAAATTACATTGATAAGCACTTACCAGGAACAAGTTCTGTAGTCAACACTCTTTTACAGGATAAATTATCCACCACTGATGGAACATAAAATCCCTTTGTGCTGCCCAAGAGACTACGAAATCTTTTCTGATTTTCTGCCTCCAGTTCATAGTTGCATTCACGAGAAAGTTCTTCTTTCGCGACCTGTGTGTAAAGGTGGAGGTAAAAATCTTTGCAAGTTGCAACATAATTATTCCAAAGTAGTTACATGTTCACTGAAGGTCCAAACCTAAACTAGTAATTAGACTACGCACGAAACAGGAAGGTAGAAAGAAGCACATTGGATGTTGTTAGTGCGAGACCAGATCATTAAAAGATTTCAGGGGAAAGGTGTACAGAACTTCAAACAACATACAAGACCAACTCACTGAATTACTGAAAATAACAGAATCTAGCAAAATCTTTAACTTTAGTGACCAACTCTATGGTTCTGATCAATGTGGCTTATATTTGCAACAACATTGACTCGCCGAGAAGTGATTTATAACATTTAGTCATATGAGAAAGATCAAACATATTCATTTTGTCATCAAGCAGCTTATCATTTCCAATTCCTTTCTCTTTGGGAACACATCTTAAACGACCTAACTGCCTTTCACAATCCATTCAATCACCAGATGACAGAAGCTCCAAGCAAAGAGTCAGATTTTTTATGCCAAACATACACAAACAAAATATTTAAATCATACGATGCAAAAAGAAATTATATTTTTTGGTTAAAGCAGCAGAACTTCCACTCTCAAGCTGGCCAGTTTCTATGAGTCTTAATGGATCTGGGAGATTCCCTACTCAGACAGGTATTAGTATGTGACGGAAAAGGCAAAACAAACAATACTGATTCTGTAATTACCAAATGAGCAGAAAGAAGGTTCAGAGCAGAGAGTTCTGTGATATTTCTTTTATAGTAGCCAATTATTCAGACAAGTGCCATCTTAGTGGAGATTGGGCTGGGTGTTCTGCTTTCATACATCCAAATAAATAGACATCTCCGACCCCAGAAATTTGCTTCCTTTTCCTATGGGTTTTTTTTCTGCTCTTCTTATTCTCAGTTCCATCAATTGTTAAAGCATGCCGATTCAAACCCTTGAGCTATGGATTGTTATGGCTCTATATTCGAGTGTGTTAGAATGGAGAATATAATTATGAAGAGAAATCACCCGTGACAGCTAGAGCACAGGCTACTTACCAGCAGGAAGGTAATGGTTTACAATGTGGTGAGCAATATTTTAGGTGACGCCTCATGCAGTTTCTGCGAATAATGTACCGCCCAATTTCATCCATAGTACCATTTAAACTGACATGCCAAATTTATACATTTTTTGTGGATAGAAACATTTAGACACCAAAAACAAAATACTAAACCCATGCAAGTCAAACGAGAAAGCTTCATTCCCTTCATTTGACATGGACAAGTAGCAACAGAAACAGATGTCAAGTAGGGCCTTTTTTCAGTAATTCGGTTTGGTGGCTCCAGGACCTATTTCTACGAGTTACAGTGAAGGACCATTGCTTGTTCCCCTTTCCAAAAGAATTTATGTGAGAAAAGGACAAATATATCAATGAAAATCATCAAAAGAAGGAAACTAGTTCAATAATAACAAGACAGGTCATTGAAGGATTAGGTTAGAGAATCCTAAGTCAATGTTTAGACAATAGATATTATTTCCTTCACGAATCAAGTTTATACTTCAACTCTATATGTGCTCCCATCTCAAGGAAAATTGAGTACTTTATTTTCACGCATTCAAAACAGAAAAGAGCAATTTTCACTTCTCCACTGCTTATGGGTTCCTACTTTGGATCAGTTCCATTTCAAGTGAGAAACCACGCATATCATATAATTATAACCAAACAAAGACTAATACAACAGGAAGCACTGTGATGCAAGGTTTAGCAATATACCTTCATTGCATTGTCAATATACATCTTCTCTGGTATCAAGTTTGTATAACTTAAGAGCAATTTGACATTATCAATGTCACTTTCAATGCTATCTGCAACTCCAGGATACTGAATCTTTATCGCAACCTCCACATCATCCTTTGTGACAGCTCGATGCACCTGCAAATGAATTTACAATTGATTTAAAGTTAGATAAAGAGTACAGATACGTAATATTGTGTCTTGATGTCTAACTAAAGAATCTAAGAAGCAGCCAAAAACTAGGCTTTTTTGTGGATAGGTAAAATAAATAGGAAAAGAAGAAACAAGACAAAACATGTGCACAGATCTATAAACAAATCATGCTGGGTCCTGTAGTTGTAAACGATCCAGCCATTCTCTATTTCCCTCCACACTAAAACTCAACTCAACTACTGCTGCAGGTCTATGTTTCACTTTCATGCACAGAGGTGGTGGATAGTTCCATGAAAATGAAGTAAGAAATAAATAAACACATTTAGATTGAAGAAATCTACAGCAGGAAGCATAGGCAAAAAAGAGATTGAGCATCCAACAGGTTTGTCTATACCCTTTGCATCCCAAAAAGGTAATTCAAGGTTTCAATAACAATCATAATAACCAAAAAATTCATAAAAAAGTAGAAAACCTTTTAGCAACATTTCACATAGTAACCTTTTAATAGTATATGAAGCTATTGGATCTAGTAACTCTGAAGATAGCAAGTACCAACAGTGCTACCAAACTTAAACCTCCAAAATAAATTGGCTTACGCAGTGATCCTTGTTCAATTAACCATTGGCCAGAAAAGAAAAGAAAAGAAAAACAAAACAAAAACAAAAGAAAGAGAGTATGTGACTTCAGCCAAAGATAATAGGAAGTACTTAGGAACTAACAAACAGAGGCATAACTTCCTCACCTGTCCAATACTTGCTGCAGCCATCGGCTCATAATCAAAACTTTTCAGTTTAGATGTCCAGCCAGAACCGAGTTCAGCATCTAAAACTTGGTCAAGCTGTTTCCTAGGCATCACATCTGCTCCCTGACGAACAATGTCTAAAGCTGCCAGGATCTGTAAGGGAATTCATGCAACCTCACTTAGAGACCTATGGCAGATGTAGTTATCAAAGAAATTCTAAAATACACAATCATGACGACACATCGTACTCCTGAAAAAACATTCAAACCAGAATCAAACCTCAAACTTCTTTTTCACAAAAGAACTCCATTTTACTTATTCGTTAAAATGCAATTCAACACAATTTCCAAAGTAGTCACACCAACATTTGATGTCAAGGTAACATATTTTTAAAAATATAGCAGTAAGAAGTAAATGTACTATAAGAGCAGGTCTCACAATTACAAGCCACACACGGACACAGACACAAACAAAGAAGCAAATCCACTTATAGCCTAGGTTAAAGGAATTATAGGCACGAATATCCAAAAGAAAAGACAGGGCTAAATGAATAATATTAAAGCTCATTTGTTTACATACAGGAGCAGGCACTAGAGATTCATCTTGGATACTCAGCATTTGTCCTAGTTTAAGAGCTGCACCACGCATTCTGCACAATGCAAGAGCTAAACGTTCTGCATTTTTGTCTGACATGAGAGGGGAAAGCGCATGTTGGCCTTTTTGTGATTGAGGTGTACCAAAAGCAATCCTCTTGGCAGACTCCTGAACAGTGCCCCACGCAAGACCAGCTCCCAGTCCAGCAAACCTTCAAACATATTTCATGTATTAAGTATTAAACACTGAAAATCACCGGCTTGGATGTAAGCATAATGAAGCCCACAAATAAACCATTAACAGAACTGACTCCGGCCGTAATAACAGTAGTATATATATTAATGAACTATGTTTAGCACTTTAGCTTACCCGAGTGCTCTAGAGAAAGGAGTAGAAGGAACATTCCTCTCCCTTGGCTTCCTCCGTTGTTTCTGGGGAGTTAGTACAGCTTCAACAGCAGCAACAGCAGTCTCCTTGGACGTCACACTATCACCAGCTTCAGCTACATTAGCATCTGTATCAAATTTCACATCCACAGAAGCATTCGCATTTGACGTGGTAGTTGCAATAGGAATAGGTAGAGTAGCATCATCCGCCTCTACTGGAGCATCCGTAAAATATACAACTCCACTTGAACTTGCTTTATTATCCCCATTAAGATGAGCTTCGTTAGCATCAGTAAAATTGGATGGCTTATCAGCAGCAGCTGTTGCAGCCTCCCCAGTCTGGAAGGGTACCCGATTCTCATCCAACCGCCGCAGTTTCCCCCTAGTGAGTCCAGCAACATCCGTGGCGGATAGCAACGCAGACTTAACTAGGGATTGCAAATCACCAGCAGTAGCCTGGCTTTCCTTGGCAACCAGAGATAATCCAGTCACCACTTTTGATATCTCCTTCAAGGATACCATCGTCTATATATCTATCTCAATTCAAATTCTAACTTAAGTAAAACCTGTATTATGACTAACTATCTAGAAATCTAGAATTGTTTCTTCTGCAAGAAATTATTTCTGTATCTATGCCTGTTCAGCCAAAATGATCTAAACAGCAAAGTAGCAATAACAATGGAGAAACAAAGAAACCTGGCAACCAAAAAACAAAAATTATAACAGGCTTACTTCTCTATAAGTAATCAAAATCAATTAGACGGATGCACATCTGCTTTTGCTTCCAGTATTTGAATCCAATTGGTAGATGGAGGTCAATATTGGCACTTGTTGTGTCGCTTGCTATCTCCACATCACCATCAATTCATCATCATCAAAGAGATCTTCATCACCAGTAATAACGACAGCAGTCGGTAACTACGTGCGCCATTATCGTCCTCATACTTAAAAACTGTGGAAACGGCTTGACCTTACGTGTGTTCGGCTGTGCCTCTACAATGGCGAACCACTTTTTCCTGGGTAATTTGGGGTTTTTGCATTTTAGTCCTCTGAGGTCTACTTTAAATGCCTTCGGTCCTCATTTACTTTTCAATTTCTTTTTTTTTTTTTTTTAATCAAACATGCATTATATTAAACAAGCGGAACAGTCCCAAACAAAGTACGGCTGTCTAAAATAATTACATCACAAAGTCAAACTGGGGACATATCCTAGATCAAATGAAAATACGGACTAGAGTCTACATTGTATAAATTAAACTGCGGAAAGTCACGAGAAGACGTTTTTTTTGCAATAGTATCAGCGACATTGTTAGCTTCTCGGTATACAAAAGTGAGTGTGACATCTCCCAAAAGCTGCATTAACTTCCTTATTTCATCGAGAACCACTTGATGCATTGGTGTTGCTCGATGTCCCTGTTTATGCAAGAAACAAGTAGTTGTGAGTCAGTCTGAATGATTCATTTTTCCCTATCCAATTTACTTTTCAATTTCATCCTTAAATATTCACCGCCAAATTCTTATACGAAAAAAAAAAGATTTATTATCTCATAAATTAAATTTAGTTTAGTTTATAGAAAATTGTCACAATAACACGTGTATCGTGTTCGGAATCCTAGTATGTATCTTGCATGTTAAATCTCAAATTTTAACATAATATTAATAACTCTACATGGGTACCACGTGTCAGATTTACTATTATTATACTAAGCAAATCTCTGAATTCATTCGTTCATCCAAATTTATTATTAACAAATCTTGTGTTAAATCGGATACTATAATATAGTCGTAATAATAACATTAGAGAAATTTGAACATGTACACGTACGGTAACCTAGGTATACAAAAATGTCGTTCATTAAGAATCAAGATTGCTCTCTCGATAAAGAATAGAGATGATGGAATTGAGGTATTGAAGCTATATTAAAATTCAATTTATAAATAAGAAATGGGCGTAACTAACATCCAGTAGAAAAATGTCACCAAACAATAATCATATTAGTGAAATTTGATTTAATTTGGTTGAGTGTTTATTGAAAAATAGAAATGTGTATATGATTTAAAAGTTAACTTTTTTTCCCAAAACTAAATGATATATATGAAATAAACAGTCTCGATTTACGTAATAATAAAGCTACACAGAGAACTATCTATACACAGGGAATTATCTACCATCAAAATCTTAGGTACATGATCGCAATTGTCTACGAGGTATACATCGTCTTTACTTTAAAAAGATAAGTTGGTCAAAAAGCTATTCAATCTACTATTCTCTGATAATTTCTCCATACAGTCTCATATGTACCAGATTTGGCTTAATCAAAAGAATTTCGTTATCTACGAGAATTCCAATCCTAAAACAGTGCGAATAGCATCAGTGTCAAAACAATAGCAACCGATACAATAATGTTTTGGAAAAAATAACTCTATAACATTGAATTGACGAGGGAATTTCCCTCCTCAGCATACTCGGACCCTATATGAGTGCGAATATCATAGATGTCAAAACAATAGCAACCGATATAATAATGTTTTGGAAAAGATAACTTTATGACATTGAATTTACGAGGGAAAGCCTCCTCAGCATACTTGGAGAGCTCATCTGTGAAATACATCGTTCTCAGATTCACAAATTTCAAAACAATGATTGCATCCGATGAAAATAGAGCAATCACACCCCACATGTTAACCTCCTTCCCCTCATTAACATCTGCATCCTGCATGTAAGCTCATTCGCATTCAACATGTAAGCTTTAAAAGTTATTGAATGTTTAATGATATTTGTTACAAATGTTCTGTTAATTTTGATTACGTTTATATTATTGGATGGTATATTAGTTTCAGAGTTGAGATATTCTTTTAGTATGCCACGTCGTGTTTTTTCTTCATTTTACAATTATAATCATCCAAACCACATTTTTACCCCCGAATGCTACTCAACTCATATGGTCACTAAATACTCAGTTACTATATGGTCACTGGTGAAACCTTCACCGAACACATAAATATATAAAACTTGCAGGCGAATGCCAAAATGAATCAAGATCGTATGACAAAACGGGAAAAAACTATTCAAATCCTCGAATAGAGTGTTAAGGAAGAACAACACTAATACTATCGTTCGCTTAATTTATACAATCATTTGGATTTTATAATTCTTATTTCTCAATGTGGTGCAATAGATATATAGGAAGTTAAAACAATAAATCAACCGTAAAAGTCCAAGATTTCGTAATCAACATATCGATAAATGTTTTCTTCTTCACACCTCATATTATAAGAAGGTAAAAGAATATAAAAATACACAAGGGTAGTTATTAAGGAATAACAAGATAGAATATAAATACAGAAGATTAGTTGAGGAATAAAGTTGAGTTAGGGTATAATACCAAACTCGAATTATCATATAATTCATGTAGATGTCGTGGAATAGATCATGAATTGACATAGTCGAGATATTGTTTATCTAAATTTTGATTGAATTTGATGAAGTACGAAATAAAAGTTTCAACATATGTTAGTGTTTTCTTAAAAAAAAAAATAAGAGAAAAAATTTGGAGAGTCCACTATATGTGGACTCTTCCAAAAGTCCATAGCCTCAACTGTAAAATCAGAAAGTATAGGGACTGACCAAACAAATAACTCGCGGATCTTCCTGACCCGGTTCGCGGAATATGGATCCATATAAAAGTTACCAACACACAAAAACACACAGAAAGCAACGAAGACATCGAAAAAAGACCAGCTGTCCTTCCTCCCGTTCTTCACGAGCTCGATCTCGCCGGAAAACCTCCGATCCATTGACGACAGCCGTGAAAAAACCAGGTATCAGCTCAAAAAACCTCAGCTATGTTTCTCTCCATCCGATTTTACTAGATTAATTCGATATGCTGAATTCAATTTTGGTTCGATCTCTGCTCGTTCAAGCACGCCATGGATCCTACGCATACTGCTGACAACAATCATCCAGCATTACAAATCGTTTGCTTCGGAGGTATTATATAACCTAATATTAAACATCATGGGGAGATTTTTGCTTATTAGTTGTGTTATCTTAATTTTGGGTTATGCTGATGATGATGAGATGTTATTTGCATCGAGTTTGTGTTTTTGTATTCGTATGTTTGTTTCAGTTATTACTGATGTTAACTTCGATATTGCTTGTGATGAGTATGAGGTTCTATTTAAATGAACCGCTGTTTTATTATTACACCATCATGCATTACAGAAAAAAGATCACAAAAACCACTTAAAACTAAACACGCAAGCAAAAACCATAAAACACCCCCAGTATGATCCACAAGAACATAAATATACTCCCCATTCGTACACGATCAAATACAAACACCACGAAAAGTTAAACAACATACAACTGACACAAAAACACAAAGAAAAAACTTACTATCATCTACATCTGCTGCACCATCTCCACTTGTACCTTGCACCGGAGACTCAGCTGCACCCCCTCCTCCTGCCACAACACCTTCACCTGTAAAAGCACAGACAAATGAAAGAACATCACAACTCTATAGCAGCACATGCTATTCATCAACAAAACATCACATATAACTCCTCCAGCATCAAAAATTAAGTTCCACTACACCAAAAAAAAAAAAAGAGCATATGAACAAGGAATTATCCTTACAGTCTTACATAGACAACAAACATAACATACAATTACTCTAGCATCACATACACTTTCTCCAGCATCACAAACAACTTCCAGATATGCACAAAACCACATAAACCGAAGAAGAATAAAACATGAATTCAAAACCCCCGCCAAACAGCCACACAAACACCAAAAACTGAAAAAATGGAACAGATCTTAAACTTACCAGTACGAGTGGTGTTCTCCGAGCCCACCGTTATGCCGCCACCGCCGTCACCTACACCACACCGAAAACAACACCACCGGAAAAACACAAGTAAGCTTTTCACTGCAATTCTCGACAAAAATCAACTAAACCTAGAAAAATACAAATCAAAAAACTCCGACGAACTGCAAATAAGTCATAAAATAACTACATTACCTTCGCCTTGTAAATTACCCGGCCGATCTCCTCCGTCTATACTCCGATTAGCGTCCGCCATTGCTCGAACCAACAGAAGCTACTAAAAACCTCGCAAAAACCTCCGATACAACTACAACAACACCGATTCACTCTCAAAAACAACACAGATACTTCAACAACGGCTACAATCGGGCAGAAATCGAGAGAAATGGAATGAGGGTTTCGCCAGTTGAGAAGAGAGGGAAACCGTTCGTCTTCCAAGACACGTAATGAAAAAAGGAGAAAAAGGGAAAAATATTGTAATTGTACCTATTTATATTGATCCACAACCGAAAATGAACCGGGTACGAACCCAAACCCGGACCCGCGACCCGCCAGATGACAAAACTGGATTTTCATGGAATTTTATAACAATTAGTAAAAAAATAAATCTTCATGTTCATCCAGTTCTTTTTTTTTTTTTTTTTTTTTTTTGAAAATTTCATCCAGTTGGAATATTTACCAAACTACCATTATTTTGGTTAATCTTTTAGTATCTGCGGTTACTTTCAATTTCATTTTTGTTTCTTGTTTATCCATTTTTTTCTTACTCCAGGTAGAGGGCTTTCGTAGTATACTAACCTATCCAGTGAACTTAAGCAGAATACTTCTTGGGAAGTGATTGGACAACTCTCTTAAACGATTCTAACATAAGCCAGATCCTGACGATTTCATCGCTTTTTTCACCAGTTGCAGCTTCAACAGAGAGATCAACTCTAGTCTCCTTTAAATATTTAAAAAACTACTTGATTTTGCCAACATCAGAAAAAACCGTAGACCTGTGATGAAAGTTTCCATATGCGGCCCTAGCACGGCTCAAATTGGCTTACGCGAGTAGTTACAACAATGGAACCACCTGTGATGAAACTTTCCATATGTGACCTAGCACGACTCAAATTGGCTTCCGTGAGTTTCATTGATTCGACATCGGCGGATGATTCCGAGTGCTTGCGCTTACCCTTCGCCTTGAGTTGAGGAATGAAGTTGAGTTATGGTATAATACCAAACTCGAATTATATAATTCAAGTATATGTCGTGGAATAGATCATAGTCGAGATATTGTTTATCTAAATTTTGATTGAATTTGATGAAGTATGAAATAAAAGTTTCAACATATGCTAGTTTTTTTTTTTTTTTTAATTCTTCATTTTCATCCAGGTTTTTTTTTTTTTTTTTGAAAATATCATCCAGTTCGAATATGTACCAAACTTTTTAGTATCGTGTTTTACTTATATATTTTCATTTTTTTCTTCATGTTTATCCATATTTTTTTTCTTCATCCAGGTAGAGGGCTTTCGTAGTATAGTATCATTTTTTTTTTTGAAATGTCAAAGGGGTGACTCGAACTCCCGACCTATTAGTTGGAAGTGAAGCGTCTTACCAACTGAGCTGCGCTTCGTTGTCAGTATAGTATCATATATTTAGGTGGACATGTAAATTGGATTCAAATACAAGACCTTTTAGTTACTTGGAAAAATACGGTGGATTCAATTAGAGCACGTGTTCTTTGTGTTAAAACAATGGACCTTTCAAATAATTATAGGTCATCTACTCTCATTTTACCAACATATAGTTGTGACTTTTTAAAAATATTTTGATGTAGCTGCCTAAGGGCACTTTTAGACTTATAGTCTTAGGCACTTTTAGACTTATAGTCAAACGTTACTAATGAAAAATATTAATTAATTAATGAACCATACATTTAATAAAAAAATAAAATTTAATTTATTTATCACATTAATTGATTTATTTATAAATTTTACGTTAAATCACATTCAAATTTGAACGGGTATTTTGATTAATTTTATATGTTAGAAGTATCATGTGTATATCATCGTGTAAGTATTGAGGGTCTCACGCGAATATGATGCGGATAACCACGTGTCCAAGAATTTTAGTATTATACATAATCTATTATCACTATATAAGTGGGTCGAGTTGAGGATCACACTACTCATGTCGTTGACAAAGAACGAACTTAAAATCGAACGAGGATGCTTTTATGAGATTTATGAGCCCGTATTGTATTTATTACAAAAAAGTACTATATATAAAATATAAAAGTTTAGTGAAAATAATATAATGCTATAAATCACAAAATAGCTTCTCACTTTCTTATTTTTTTACTTTTGATAATTCGTATCATCACAAATTAATCATAAAACGCGTGAAAACACTCAATTAAAAAGGATATTGTTATGTACAGAATAAGTTTTGATATTTTCAGAACAAATATTAACAACATTGAATATTGCAAAAAGTCCTTAACTTTACAATTTAATAAGAATACCCTAATTTTTGTTCAACTTGTTTAATTACTAGATATTGTTGTTTGAATGATGAATTTTGTGAATGTTATAAATTTTTAGGGAAAGTTTTATTATGTTTAAAAGTTTATGGGTTAATTTATAATTAATATAAAATATGATTTTTTTTTGTAAATTGTCACTTAACTTGTTCTGAAAATATCAAAACGTGTTCTGTACATAACATTAATGACCCATAAAAAGGGTTTATAAGTTTATTCCACATCAAGTTGTGCTTAACTCGACTCGTTAACATGGACCGGACTCAAAGTCACTCAATGCCCTTTATATCTAGTTGATGTTAGTCGAAAAATCGTTAGGCTCGATTGTCGATTGAGGAAATCTACCATCAAAATGCCTAGCTGAACTGAACCGAACCGAATCAAACCGACCGGTACAACATTAGCTCCGGTTTATGAAACACCGGGTAAAGAGAAAATAGAAAAGACACAGCGGAAATTCTTCAATTTTATGTTGGGAGGAAAATAGGAAATCAAAAGAGGGGTTTTCTTTAAATTTCATTATTCGAGGAAGCTCAGTGGTGTAGTGGTGTATACAGGAAGAGGAGGAGGAGGCGTGAAACAATTAAGTTGAAGAAACTCAGAAAGATTGAATATGAAGAAATCGGGTATGAAGCAGAACTTTCGAAAGCGAAGCATACAAGAAGCTACTGAAGAAGAAGACCAAGACGTAGACTCCCAGGAGCATCACAAAAGGTACATACATTGAGCTGAGCTGAGCTGAGCTTATTCCAAACTGTAATAGTGGTTTGATTTCGGCTGTAATTAATCTACCTGTCTGTATACAATTCAGATTAGCTTTGACATTAGAGGAAGTCAAGTTCCTTCAGAAACAGAGAGAGAGGAAGTCCGGAATACCCGCTTTACCTCCCTCCTCTGGCCCCACCACCACCACCGCCACTGCTGGCGGTAGTTCTGCTCGCAAGCCCGATATGGGTGCGGGCGCCGGTGAAACTGAGGTGGATAAGGATGAATTGGTCTTGCAGGATACCTTTGCTCAAGAAACTGCTGTCTTGGAAGAAGATCCAAACATGTATGTTTAAACCATGTCAATTCGTATATCTGCATAACAAGTATGAACACCTGTTACTCTTGAAACGACCAATTCATTGCTCATTTAATGTCATTGTCAAGGTGTGTCAGTAGCTCGTAATTTGTTACTACATTACTTGTTCCAATGTCTGCTTATTCTTCTTTATGCCTGTGTTGTTCCAAAATCTGATTACCAGGTTGAAGTATGTGGAGCAAGAACTGGCAAAGAAAAGGGGAAAGAATATTGATGTCGATGATCAAGCTGAAACTGAGGTTCAGCGTGCGGAGGATGAATTATATAAGATTCCGGAGCATCTCAAAGTCAGTCCTTTGTTTTTATTTCTTCATTACTTGTTTTTGCTATTTGATATCATGTGCTATACTATCTTCTCTTCACAGAGCTACTTTCTTTTAGAGTCTGCATCCATCTGTTTTACATGGGATACTTTCATGTGAATCATGAGGATTTCTGAATCCTGTTTTGCTTTAAGTCCGATCCGATTAATTTTAGTTGCACAAATATTTGCAATGTTGAATCTTTGTAACATGCTGTTTGCATCCACCAAATCCTTTTCTTTTACTATTTTGTTCTGTGAATGCCAGCAAGAACTTCAGGATTCGTGAGATGAATTGTTCTTTTCTTTATATTGAGATGAATTGTTCTTTATATTGTTTACCTTCCCTGACAAATCTTGTCACTTGAAAAAAGGTGAGGGATTTGGCTAACCGATTCAAATGACACTTGTTTTTCATCGTGTAGAGGATATTGATTCATTGCATACAAATATCTAGACACGCTTTCACTTGAATTTGACCCTGTATAATCACTGAGTGTATGGTTCATAACAACATTTGGGCTTGTTTAGGGTGGAAATTAGAGATCTAGAAAGATAGTAAAAGGTGTCAAATTGCATAGAAATGGAAGGCAATTGTGTTGGTGTAGGTGTAGGTGAGCCGGTTGGTCGGTGACTCGATGCCATTGTTTGGTAGAAGTATCAATTTTTGTAAAGCTGCATTTGAAGGTTTACTTTGTTTCAACAAAGTGTTCATTTTTGTGGAGAAATGTGTATTAAAACTTACGGAATGTGATCATCATTCTATTCCCTGGTGTAACTCTTTGTGAATATATACCAGTTTCTACCTGCCAAAGTATGTTTCTGCATATCCAACATCCAAGCCTCAATGAGCTCTATATAGTAGCTTCAAAATAAACCATACTTGTGCTATGCTGGTACTTTAAATGAGTAACGGTGATGCAGTAGAAGAAAGAAAAAAGAGAATAAAATGCAACATTAGATGGCTTTACGGGGAGTAACTTTGATGGATTGGATGGGGGTAATTTTTTGGATCATAAATTTGTAATCCTTTTTTTTGTTTCACCTTGATGGTAAGTAACTGTCTGAGATTAACAGAAATGACAAAATTCTCATATCCTACCTGATAAACTGTTTCCCCCTTTTTTCTTATAAGTATGTGACTATGATATAATAGCTGTTGTCTATCAATCCCAGAGTCAGCCGTGAAAGTAATCATGGATCTGAAATGCTCATAACTGCTGAAAAACACGCAGCTCTATGGAAATCTCACCTTCAACTCTATTTTTCTTCCTCAGGTAAAGAGGAGAAGCTCAGAAGAAAGCTCTACTCAGTGGACTACAGGGATTGCAGAAATTCAGCTTCCGATAGAGTATGTACAATCATATTGAGTTTGTCCGGACCGTTTATCTTTCGTTCACTCTGAGTTTGGTAGCACTGAAATCCCCTTATCACTATGTCCTTCACTAAAAGTGAAAGTATAGAAAACCAGGAGTCACATGTAGAGTCCCCCTCTGTGGTATAATTTGCCCGTAGTAGCACTAATCTCATTGTTTAAGATCTATGATGGGAAGAAGCATAAACAAAAGGTAAACTTTTATTTGACTGCATGAAAATAAAAGTGCACTGCTTGAAATAAGGCTCCATCAATGTCATTATGAAGTGAATTTGATTTTCTCAAGCCAATTTTAAAGATGTTTAGCTGAAATTATTCCACAGGGCTGATAGGAATTTTTAGTCTCTGTTGGCAAGACTCAAAGCTTCTATTAAGTTAATGATAATCCTTCGACAGTCTCGATTATGCTCTTTCCACTTTCCAGTGAAATGAGCCAGCTTTTCCTTGGATTCCTTGGTTTCAGGCACTTTTTGCTCTAAAATTTTCTCATTACAGTAGTCCATTAGTATTCAAGCTCTAGAAGAGGGAGGAACAAACCAGAAATCTTGGGTGTATAAATGTAAATTTGCTGTTAAAGTTGCATGTACTCATAACTTTGGTGCTTTGCAGATATAAACTTAAAAATATAGAGGAGACTGAGGCAGCGAAAAAGCTCTTGCAGGAGAAGAGGCTTGTGGGTCGTGCAAAAGTTGACTCTGCAATCCCCTCAAGTTTCAGTGCTGACTTTTCCCAACGCGGCAAGGAGCATGCTGAGAAACTCAGAAAAGGTTGGTATCTGTTTAACATAGACTATTCACTGCATAGAAGCACCCTAAAGATTTAATCCTGTCATGGGTTGTATTTATGTTGTATGTGGGATCTGGAGAACCCTGAGCTGATATACTATCGGTGATGTGTTTTTTTTACCATGCGGTTCTTGGTGATGTGAAAGGAGTTTCTATACCATTATGATACACAGAATCACAACTTTTACCAAATTTTATCTACTATCTATTTATTTGTTATTTAAAGAATACCCCACTTAGAACTTTTATGCATTCTTCTCAGTTTATTAGAACCCATTATCAAAATGCAGCTTGATGTATAAATTGGGATCCTCCTTGCTAACTAACCTAACCTGATATGTGATATCCTCCTTGCTAACTAACCTTGATGCACATCAATGATCTACTAATGTTGGTGGGTTTTTTAAACAATAATTTGTGCTGATGTCATTCATGCTTCTGTGATCCAGTGAGGTTATAACAATGACTCAATGAGTGAGCGAATGGGAGATGAAATATAATGTGCCCCCAGTCTTGGCTTTTTTTTTTTTTTCAGTGTCTGCTTAGTAATTCATGCCAGCATATAACAAGAATGTCACGGTACACTATTAGTTAAGAGTTAAGACTTCAGAGAACTATTTACTAGGAGATTGTGGACTGCCGAATCAAAATCTTTGCAAAGTTATGAAATACCTACCTAGTGAAAGTAACCAGGAGAATGTTCTATTAAATTTGTCACCAGTGCGCCAACCTTTACCATCATTGCTGACTAGTTAATATTCATGTTAAGCTAAATGCTACTCGAATCCATCAGTACCTAAATGCTACGTGTTTTATTTTTGTTGTCTTCATATATGCACTACTGTATTTTCATGACGTCTTCGTACATTCAATCCTATATTGATTCATCTACCTGTTTAAAAAAACATTTCCAGACCACGCCGATCTTCACAAAGATAAGGGTGCAGATGGTAATGGTCTCGGATCTAAAAACCCTGATTCAGCTCCAGATAAGGGAACTCGAAGGCAAGCTGCCACTGATGAGATCATGCTGGATCGCTTTCGGAAACGGGAGAGGCAGCGTGTTACACGGAGATAGATCAGATATGCTGAGATTTTGTTCTAGCTGGCTTTACTGAGCTCTACTGACTGATTCAGAAGCCCTGTTAGTGTTTGTAGTTAAAAGCAGCTTGAAGTAACAAATCTGCAGTGGCCAGTGAGCAAGCAACAAACCTGCAGTGAGCAGCCTCCTACTAAGATGCCCTCTTGTACCTTTTTTCCAGGAAACTCCGGAATGAGCAGTTTTAATTTAAGAATCAAAAGGTGACATGGTATCTATCATCCTTACTAGAAGGTAGAAACTGATGATCATATGTTGAAATTGATTCATATATTCTGTCATCTTTAAGAATCACATTTAGAGGTTTGTATTGGGGCTACCGGATGATATATTTGAATGAATCAACAATATATGTTCATGATTAATATATGTTCAGTTCACTTTAATTTAAATTGTGTTTAGCTCAGGTCAGGTCCATTCAGTTTGACTCTTGCATAGTTCAAATCTATACTTAAATTCAAGGGAAAAATTCTCCCAAGCCCAAAATATCAACACAAATATCAATCAAACCCAAACACTAGATGGTCTTTCTTGTGATGTCAATTATACTCTTAGGCCTTAGCTCGATAAGATTCTTTTTTTCTAAATTTTAGCAAGTAATAAAGACGGTCAATTTAAATTACAATTGAATTCACATTCGACTCATCCAAATTCCTCAGTCTTTTGAAATTCATAATTGACGGTAAAAATCTTCCACCGCCGGAGTCGAGTTGCACCGCGAGTTGGTACCAGCCGGAAATCCCTCTCACATGTAACAATTCTCAGAGCTCTTTCCTTTTATCGACTCGCGCTCTTACCTTCTCGTTCCATCAATCAAAATCAATAATGTACTTTTTGGTTGTTTTTTGCCGGAGAAGTAAATCCCTTTTTGTTGAATCTGTAGATTTTCGTGTAATTTCACTACTTTCTAGTTGTTCTTACCGGAGTATGAAACAAATTGAATAGTCAGTCTGCTTTAGTTTTCTGGTATCAAGATTTGGTACCACACACAAATAAGAAGTATATGGTACCAATACGCTTAATTTTGTCTGACATCAAAATACTAATTGCATTTTTTTCCTAGCACCTAATTTGCTTTAGTTTCTATGGTACCACACATACGAAGGCTAACACAGAATTGAATTGTTAGGCTGCTTAACTTTTAGACGCACCAAAATTTAGTACCACATACGAATTTTAGATTTATATTGTACCAGGTGTACCAAGATTTTTGTTTTATTTGCTTGATTTGCTTGTAGAAGAGTATCCATGTGTTAGCACCAGTTATGGGTGTCGTAACTGCACCAATTTCTGTTTTATTTGCTTGATTTGCTTGTAGAAGAGTCTACATGTGTTAACACCAGTTATTGATGCCGTAGCAGCACGCCAGCACCATTTGCTTGATGTTGTTGCCAACTCTTTCTTAATCCTCCCAAACTATTAGGTTGCTTAAGTTTTAGACGCATCAAGATTTGGTACCACTTTCGAATCTTAGATGTATATTGTACCAGGCGCACCAAGAATTTTGTTTTATTTGCTTGTAGAAGAGAGTATCCATGTGTCAGCACTAGTTATTGGTGTCGTAACTGCACCATTTGCTCGACTTTGTTGCCAACTCTTTCCTGATCCTCACAAAGTGTTGCCATATTTTTTGTGAAGATTTCTCCAATGTCTGAGATGGGTGCTGAGATGAAGGTTAGGCGTCCTGTGCTACCAAGGGAATGTGGCAATTTCAATTGTTTTTGTATTTAAGTACAGTTGTTATGGTGTATATTAGCAAGGATACTAAGTCAATTTGCTGGTGCGTGTGTGTAATTTGGTTTCCAGGTGAAGCAAAGGGCACACACTACCGTGCATCGTTTCAGGCTTTGTACGAGGACATACGTGGACTCAAATTGACAGATGGTCATATGGTAGAGTTGAGGCGAACCCCCTTCTGGAACCTTCTTGAAGCAATCTTCTCCGGCAAGGCTGTCAAGGATCGGGGGCCAAGGGTGAACGGGTCGATTAGGGCTATTCTGCGGTGATTCGATGCCGATAGGGTTTCCCAATGATGTAGCTTTGAAACTGAGAGAATGCAGAA
>JAYMSL010000153.1:0-34197 GCA_036897195.1 Plantago coronopus
CCAGAATAATAAGTTCTGCTTCTCAGGTTGGTCAGTTCACATTGACTTTTAACTAGTGTTTTCAATAGTTTCAACTTTCAAACCATTGTTGTCAAGGCTGGCAATCATAACTCTTGGGGGAGAAGTCAGCCCCTATCTATAATATTTACTCCGTCCCGTTCACATTTGACTTTCTCGATCAACAAAACAATGTATGTAGGAATACATTCGAATTAAATATTGTTAGTGGGTTTTAAAAGTAAATATAATGATTGTTAGTAGTGTAAGTTCGTTTTTTAGTATATTTATTGTGTCGAAGATGGAAAAATGAAACATGAAACTTTGGTTAAAACACAAAAATAAAATAAAACAGTAAAATTTAGACGATACGATCACTTTAATATGTCTTACAATTCGAAAGTTATGGAACACTCTCAAGTTTGGTGTAAGTAACCCAGCGAGTATTCACATGGATTTTCCACAAGTACCTTGCTTAAGTACCTTAAGCGTTACTTTACTTATGATAGCATGTTTTATATGCAAGTGTTCGAAAGTTATGAATTACTTGCACGTTAGTACTCAAACGAGTATTTTTATAGACTTTACACAAGTACATAAATTTGTTACCTTTAACAACGAATTATTATAATATGTTTTATATGTAAGTGTTCGAAAATTCTAGTAACCTAGATCAACATAAAATCACTGAAAAAAGAATAGTTTATATTTCACTTCAACTTTCGTGCACAAACACAAGGTGGGATAACTGTTCTCTATTCAAAGAGCGGCCTACTTTTTTCATGCATTGTGTATGCATCCACTTTGATACCTTGTATCTAGCTAGATCATCTAAAAGCTACTTTCAATTTACATTAAAAAAATTAATTAATTTCCCATTCAAATAAATGTATTTTAAAACGTTTTAATTCAAAACTTTTACAATATTACACTAATTATGTATTCTGAAACTAGTAGAGTCGATCAGATCACTTAGTGAGTTCAAACTAAGTCACTTCACTATTAACTATATATTCTTATTTTCCGAAAATACAATCTTTTCTTACAAGATGAAGAAAACGTGTTTCAAGTTATCTCAATTCTCAAATGTGTTAAGAATATGTGTCGTATTTCTTTAAACTTATATCTGAACGTATTATACCGTTTCTTTCCATGGAAAACACCGACTTTCACGACTGCCTTTTTTTTCTTCGTGTAATCAATATAATCTTTAACGAGGATTTTCTTTTCTTTTTCCTTTTCCAACTTTTAGATGTTGTGGATTCGTAAATTGGTACTTAACTCCATCTGTATCTAGAATCTACCAAAGGGGATTAAGATTAACATGTAAATTAAAGTGGGAGTGAAAATAAAAATAGTTATGTCGTATGTTGGGGCAAGTGGGTGGTGACGCATTGGGAAAGCATCTTCGTTATTCTTTATCTGGTCTTTTCTTTTAGTAAAGCACAAGATTTGGGGCTTCTTTTCTTACTTACTTATTGGCTAATGCTACCATTTTCACTTTAAAGCACCCTGCTCCATAATCCCCTTCTCTTTCATCTTTTATTCACTTATCATCAAACTAACCAAGGATTTTGATACTACTCCCTCCCCTCCGTCCCACAAAACATTACCCGTTAGGGTTGGCGCGCAGTTTAAGAAAATGTGTTAAAGTAATGGAGTAAAAATGAAAAATTAAGTGGGGTAGGTTACTTTTTGAGAATGTGTGGTGATAAAGGAGTGTATTGATATTACAATAATGTTTTAGTGTATGGGGTAGCTTCCTTATTTAGTAATGGGTAAAGTTTTGTAGTACGTTCAAAAATGAAAAGTGATTAAAGTTTTGTGGGACGGAGGGAGTACCTTTTATATTGTAAACCAGAGATTGGATTCCTGACTATTATTCATACTAACAAGATACACAGTTCATTTTGAAAATTATGTATAATACATTCAAGATTGAGTGTGTTTGATCTGATCTGAATCACTATTAAGATGGATGGCTCTGGTGCATACACGAATGAGGACAAAGTGTATCATCTGAGAAGCAACCAGGAGTAACAGCACCGATCTAAAGGGTCCAGATTGGCCCGCAAGTGATCGGGTCGTTCGAATGATATTTTAACCCAAAACCCACAAGGTTTGGATAATTTGTCAATACAAAATGTGATGGGACGTCAAACAAATAAGCTATAGAATGGTGAATATAACGCCCCAAAGTTTAAAAGAGTTTAAAATGGTTGAGAATACTACTCATTTTAAAAAGATGCACATTTCTTTTCGGAAATCCATTCATAAGATCTCCAATGTTAATCTGTTTAACGAGGATCACTCTTAGGATACTATTTGTTATGAAAGACGACTCCAAAATTTGTGGTAAAATGACCTACGTATCTTATGAAACAGTTGATGTTTATGATATAATAGTTCATGTATTGTAAGTTAGATGTGTCAATTTTGAAGTCTAGTCCAACCCAAATCTAATTTATATAGAGTTAGATAGAGTCCAAACTAGATCCATTATTGGTCCACTTTTGTAGACCTAATCTGGACCAGCTCCAGATCTAATCTTAGATTAAACTGGACAGATCTAATTTTTCAGAATATATTAAGAGGTCTAATCCAGTAAATACAATGAACAATGGTTATACAATTCAAGTCCGGTCAGCATGGGGCACCCACCCCTCCGGCGTCCAGGAAAAAATCGAAATTTTTTTTACACCTGTTTTAATTTTTCGGCAAGTGGTTATGATATGGACATCATTTGGACTTTATAAATTTCTCATGCAAGTGTTTAAAAAGTGAGTGGGAATGGTGAGGCAACTTTACAACATGGACCTACTATTTGTGTTTTCGAACATTTACCTGTTGCATATTATATGGTTTTCCTGTATTATTTCTTTTTCTTCTTTCACCAAATTACTTCTTTAACTTGCCAACTTTTAACATATCATCTGCAGTTTACGCACCTTTTTCTTGAGCCGGGAATTCAATTGTATATTCGTTTCTTATCGAGTAAGTCATCTTAAAACAGACATATAGTCTACAATTATCTTATCATCAAGTCATAAAGTCATAAGTCAATCTAGCTGTAGAATACGAGAGCAGTAAAGTGAAGTGCCTGAAATTTGAACCCTGTCGAACACAAATTGAAGTGTTTAAAATCTAATAATTTCTTAAAAAGATTATTACTTGTAGAGGCATTTGTATAATCTAATCATTTATATTAATTATATTCAATAGCCCCGTGGCCACTACTTAACCATTCCAATCACTTACGTCTTGACAAATCTAAATACTACTACAATATCGATCCCATCACCTCTCAAATTCAAAAAGACGGTATATCACAAAAGTTTCAGTAGCGACTAGGTAGCATCGGAATCAATTAAAAAACAAAAAAGAAAGTCTGGTCAATAGGTCATGTACAAATAAAGATAGCTGAAAATCAACAGAATTACTACAGAGCAGCAAGAGCTTACAGAAGGCTTTGCACTGTAACTTAGCCACCTCGTGAAACAATTTCAAAACCTAAAGACATAGACAGTCAAACAAAAAAAAAAAAATTCGATTTCTTATAAACAAACAAACAAACAAGCTTTTCATATCACATCTATCTTCCTGTAGTTTCTAGATCCAACTAATTCCTGCAAAAAACATCCTAGTTTCTAGATCTTTACCATTTTAATTGCGGATTATGATCATTCACATCACCGGTGGGATTGTTCCTTATCAGGGAAAACCATCAACTTCAAAATCTTTGATCAATTTATGCACACAATATCTCGCTGCACGGAAAACCCAACTATATAGTTTATCACCCACAAACCAGTAACACCATCGCCAATTCGGCATCCATCAGTCTGCTCTCAACCTCAGGAGCTCCTTTACTGTCCTCCTCCGGAAATATGGCATGTGTTCCTATAAACATTGTGTCCAGAAATAAGCAACAGCCCAAGTGATACTGAATATACGTTGAATTATTTCACTGCAACAAAGGCTTACCTGCCGAAAGCAGAGTCCTAAACCTCTACTATAGAAGTCTGCATACTTGACCATGAACATGCCACAGTCATACCTGTTAGAGAGAGTATATCATTTTAAAGTTTCACAGAAAGTCTATACGAAACCTCCCTGTCATTAGTATCAGCTAAAGTGAGTTTATGGTTGCTAAGGTTCGAGACAATGGTTATTCATTCCAGTCTTTCCTCCTTTTCCGCCTGATGTTTTTATATTTCATCAAATTCAAAGTTATATTTGTGCCCTTGAAGATGTACATAGGAAGAAAACGTAAAATAACTGCTCAGAACAGCCAAATCATTGGGAACGTAAAGGCCAAATATTAGTTCTGGGTCAGTTGACACTTCACAGCGCAGGAGCAATAACGTTTGTGCATTTTAAGTAAGTGTTACGAGGAAGTATTTGAGGGGGGGGGAGACCATTACATAAATAACTAAGAACATCAATGGTTTAATTCAGAATATCGGTCGTTGTTTCAATTAAAAACATTCCATCTCTCACAAGTCTCTACAAGGAGTTCAATTTTTTTTAGCAACTTAATAAAATTGGAAAGAGTGAAGC
The DNA here is from genome assembly GCA_036897195.1 of Plantago coronopus. NCBI lineage: Eukaryota > Viridiplantae > Streptophyta > Magnoliopsida > Lamiales > Plantaginaceae > Plantago > Plantago coronopus. The sequence continues at coordinate 4,558 of JAYMSL010000153.1, forward strand.
CACAAAACTCACCCATTTTCCTGTTCCGGAAGGTCATTCACATATTCCACATCCCATGCACTAACATCAATTGATTCTCCGTTTTTATCTTTAACTTCATCAACAAAATATTTACGCTGCAAATTAAGAAAGAAAAAAAAAACCATGAGAATGACAAAACAATCTAACATTAGGAGAAAGAAACTGAGATGAGACGGATTCCATGATACAGATAAAAAGGCATCCAATGAAACGTCAAACAAGGATCACAACGTGGCGAGCATACCAAGTCATCCAAAACTTGATGATCAACACCCATGAGTGAGTCAAGATATTGAAATTTCTCTTCCTTCTTATTGATAACCGCTAAACACCAATGGATTTGTTGGTGTATAGGCACAAAAATCTAACAAAATAAAATATCTGAATTAAGTAAATTGAGAAAGAAGACCAAGAATAATAAATAAATAAACAGCAGAGAACAAATACAAATGAATGGAAGTGCTCAAATATTTACTTTGTCACACTCTGAAAGGCTGTATCCAAGCCTTCTTTTAGTGGTCCATCGTCGAACTTGTTCATAATTGTAGCCACCTGTGCTAATCAGCTGCGAGAGGATAAACACTAAAATGTAACTGTTTCGAAGTTTAACAGGCAACAGCTAATGTCATCTGATCTCTTCTGCTAAACAGTGACAACTGAAAGACACCGTCATAGGCTTACAGTTATAAATAGTAGAAACACATCAAAGAACAGAGATGTCCAGTCCAGATCACCTTAACCTTTCGGTCATAACTGTTTCGCGCACTAAGCCGATTTGGCTCTTTAAGAGGTTCTAGCACGCTCTATCTCTCTTTTAGAATATGTAGTTTACATTTTTAGTTTTCCTAAAGCCTGCACTACCAAAATATACATAGCTCGGTGTTAACTACTTCCTCCGTCCCGCCCGAAGCTTCCCATTTTTCCATTTTGGATGTCCCATTTAAAGCTTCCCATTTCCATTTTTGTCCATAATACTTCCACTAACAGCAATAAATATATTCAAAAGTAATAACCCCACTAACTTCCAAACCCACTAACATTAAATATATCTACTTTTCAACCCCACTAGCCACTACCAATAATTTACTCAAAACTATCACTTTCCTTATTTAGTTGACCGTAAAGTCAAATGGGAAGCTTCGGGCGGGACGGAGGAAGTATATCTTTTTAGAATGGTAAATTTCTTGCTAAATACATTTATTGTATAATGTGCTTGTACGGATTTTATTTTACATCTGATTAAATTTTTGCAGCGTACTGTATTTAATATTTCATGTAGATAAAATCTCTTACTATATTCTAAGAGAAATGTTAAAAGTAGTTAAGGAGTCCCACACCCACTACTTTTCCATTCTTTTTCCTTTTCTTTTACCTTTTTTATAATAAATTTTACTACTAATTTTATTAATAATAGGAAAAGAAGCAACCCACGTAATTTTACAAAGTATTGAAAATTTTAATTTACTAATAATAGATGTTTTGGCATTACGGAAACTTTTTTTTTAAATTACAAAGCGTTGTATGTTATTTGAATTTTTGTATACTGATACTTAAAACTTATTAATATGACTACTTATTATCTTTATATTATTGTATACCAATACTAAAAACTTATGTTTAATCTTAATCATTTTAATAAACTGTAATTCGTTAAAAATTTAAATATTGACGTATCACGCGGGTACCGCGTGTAAAAGGGTACTAGTATGTCTTATGTAACTAATAAAATGCAGTTTAAGGCACTCATGCCTTCATATTTTCTAATTTTGAAGCCTTCTCTTCCGGTGATCTAGTGTTCAGAACCTATAGCACAGAGTGCCTGGCAGAGCGAACACATATTGTAAACATTTTATGTGGATATTCTCTTATGAAATACATTTTGGTAAAAAAGGGAACCAAGGTGAGACTAAAGAAAAGAGGCACAACTGTATAAAGAAGCAGAAGGCAATTGCAGAATTACAGAGCTGATGAGTAGGATAAGAAGTCTCTGGGTAGTAGGTTATAAAGATGCAGTGTCAAACATAGCCACAGCAGGAAAGAAAAATGTGTCAGTCCAACAACAAAGAGCCCATTTAGACAGATTTTTGCTACTGTATTAACCAAAACCATCGCAACATACTACAGTTGATGAAATGCACTTCAGTGCAATCCTTACTTGAAAGGAAAAGCTCAAGATGCATACGAAAGCACATGTAAGTTGCAGTGACTTGCAAGGAAAAGATCAGATCTAGTATGGAACTAGCGCCCTAAACCATTATTATGATTGAAGACTTATAACTCTCATCAGACTTTTAGTGATGATAGGCAAGTAACCCCAGAGAGTGCAAGTGAAATTAGGAAGTTAATCTATCTAAAAGTCGTAGGGTTTATCATTCGTAGTCAGGATTTAGTTTATTTCGGCATTTCGCTTATAAGAGTTATCACACTTTAGGGTGGTTCGTATCTTCAGACAACAATAATGATAAGGTTAAATAAAAGCAACAAGAAATAACATCATGCGGTATTGTTGATAGACAATGCCAATGTTAGGGTTGCATCGACTGCATATCCAATTGGTCAATCTCCCATTAACTGCATATCCACCAAAATTACTTGAACAAGACATTTCATTCATGCAAGGACACTAACGGTGAGGAGAATGTATATTATATATAGGGAAAGACAACATTTTTCTTGAACAAAAACAGACTCCAAGGCAACTGCCCCAGCAGTTCGTATATTATGTTTACAAACCCTGCATTTTACCAACTTTATAACTACACACACTCTCAAATTCAACTAAGTTATTTTATCACTTTCATACCCCCTTGACCTTACATTTCCAATATTTCAAATTAACAAAATCTTAGACTTGCACACACTGGGCAGTTTCAAGATCACAAGGGTCATCAGGGTAGTTTTGTTGTTCTACCTACAAAATGTGATGATATCATGAAAGATTCAACGACAGGAGGTTGCAAGATTTGTCTAATGGCAGGGTAAAACTGTAAAAATTTAATGTAGTGTGGGTGTATGAGGACATTGCATCAAACTGAGGGATGTATCTGTAAATTTCACTTTAATTTATTCACGTTCTTTCAAGTTTGAATAGAAGGACGGAAATGTAGCTATTGCTACAACAAATTAACTGTCCCTATATTCTCTACTCTATCACAACCGGACCACAGGGCATCAATTTTATTGTAAAAAGAAACACTAGATTTTACAAGCTGCACTAAATTTTAAGCATAAAGATTAAAGATACTGATGCATACTCCAAAGTGCTTGTAGCTTTTTTCTTTTCATTTCTTTTTTTTAGTATAAGTTTGTGTTTGATTGCTCAGAATCAATCGTGGTTTGGATTCACTTTAGTCCAACTGAATATACAGAATCTAGAAGCTGCACAAAGGCTAGTTCTTCAGCCAATATGTCCATAAGAAGTTCTTCTAGAGAGGTTTATACTCAACAACTCCACTTTATTCTTATTTCAAACTCTTTTTCTCTAATACTTTGTTTTCAAGCTTAAAACCTTCGTCTAGCTCCCTTTAATTTACCATCATCACTTTTCATGTTTCTTCACTTCTTGATCTTACTTTGTAACATCCTATGCTGCCCCCAATATGCTTCTAAGAGCTCTATTCTTCTAAACTTCAGAACTTCAATTTAACCACAATGTATTCCATATGCCCATTTAACAGCCTAACGTACACAAATATAAAAGCACTATCAAGCTTCTAAATTTTCACAAGTGTGTATTCATTCACTTAACTCATTTGAGACTGAAGGAAATCAGCACGGTATACTATTTATTTATTCAAGAAGGAAACAAATTCTAATTGCAATTCCAACCTTCACTTGGAACAGGGATGACTAATCATATTGCACTGGAAGGAACAGAATTCATTACTTACAAAAAAATGTCTGCCAAATACGATCGTGTTTCTCTAATGTAGAATGTAAAAGGTGTAAAGAGCAAACTGCATACCTTTTTGTAAAAGAAAGTGTTAAAGAAGTGACACTTCAAGAACTTCTGGGGCTCCCTCTGTTCCCTCTCTTTCAACAATTCAAGATACACGTTGATGACCTGCAAAGCAGCAAGAGCAAAACACACAATTCATAACATACCAATATGTTGACTAAACTTCTCAATGCACAATTCTGAAAAGAAAAAAGGTTACCTCATCATTAAGCCAACACCCCGGCTTCAAACATTGCAACTTTACTCCACTGATATCAATATTAGAATTTTGATGACTCACAAGAATATTATTGCTGTAAACATGAAGCAGAATTTTTATCATTTTTTTTTCCGAAAGACAACTTGAGACACACAAGCCTAAAGTGCGTTACCTATTAGCGGAGCGTAAGGCATTACGAACTTCCTTTTCTTCCTCATCAGTGAGAGCCACAAAACACTCCTCAGACCTATCCTATTGACACCAATGCATGAAATCCAGTGATGTTACTAAATTGATTATACAGACATCGAGCTAACTCACTAAACAAAAATACTAATAAACAAAGCAAGATAGAAATCTCACCTTCTTAACTTCCTTTGGTTTAGTGACTTTAGCCCAAGACTGTAAATGTTGCTTGCGTTTTTCATGAAACTCTATCTGTTTTCCCACACGCTTCAGCTTCGGATCTCTCTTCTTGGATTCCTCAAATAACTTCTGGTAACTCCACTCCAATTCCTCATTACTACCATCCAACACCACGTCCATCTTTTCTGCCACATTACTCACGTCCGAGACCACAGAAGAATCCAAGGAGCGAAATTCTTTCTCCCGCCGATCCTTATGCTCGAAAACATCCAGCTCCTCAATACTGGAATCATCAGAAACATCTACTAACACATCCTCCTCCTCATCATCATCATCATCAATCTGAATCACTTCCTTCTCTTTCCCCACATACCTGAAGCTTTCTAATGCTCTACCCTTCGTCAACTGATACGCCCTATCTAAAAAATTCCCCATCCTACTAGATGAACTCTCCCTCTCAGACGTTATCGAAAAACTAAAATTCCCAAATTTCTTATCTCGAACCGGGGCATGAGGCGTCCTTGACACTGGCTGCTTACGTTTAGGATAGAGAGCCACTCTAGCAGCAGCAAACCTAGAATACGACGACGGCGTCGTACGGTTGCTACTACTCATAGGAGAATAAAAAAGCTTGCATTTCTTGGAAATGTGGGGATATGACTCTGTGCAAATTGGCGGAGAAGTTAGGGATATTAAATAATCATTACCTCGCTTGCGGTGGTTGGAGGTTAGAGCACCCATTGTAAACGATTCATCCATTCATCGGAAAGTTTGCATATTGCGGGTGAGATTGGAGCTGGGTTTACGAAATTGGTGCAGAAAATTGACGACAGAAGGTGAATTTAACAGGTGGTTTGGGAAATTAGGGTTTAAAGAGGTCAATTGAGGGGAGATTTGGGGTTTTGTGAAGTCGTGTCGTCGGAAAATAAGAAAAGGGAAGATTTGATTCAATTCAGATTGGTGTATGAATGAATCCCAAGAGACGATTTGTTCTGGTTCAAATTCTTGACTTTCACTTTTACATCTATTCGGTTAAACCGAACGGTGTACGGTCAGTCGGTCAGACATGTACCCAAAAAAACTCGAATTTTTAGATTTAAGATTTATATCATGAATTATCTTTTATGATTTCAGATGATTTAAGAATAATCTTTTGGTTATTGTTAAAAAAGTGATTTATTTAAAAATGTAATATATGTATGTGATTAATACATTGTCTTATTAGGTGGTTTCAACTTATTTAAAAATAAATTGTTTGGTGAATATTAATAAGGTAACTGTTTAAAATTATATTATATGTTATGTGTTTATCGTTACCCGACCAGTCACATTATTAAGTGGTTTTATGTTATTTGGAAAGATGTCGTAATGTTATTGAGTAGATTGATATAAACAACTGAATACTTGGCGTGTTTCAAAAAATAAGGTGACTTTATCAATTACCAGACATATTATCAACTACAATCTCCGTCTTATGTGCTATAAATTTGATTTGAAAAGCCAGTTTGTATCGGTTTGACAAAACGAGCGGATAATTCAATCTAATAGCTTGCAAGGGCGAGATGCAAACCAGTAAGTGATTAGTCATCTAATTGGGTATTTTATCAAACCGATCTTTTTAGGTAGACTTTTTTTTTTTGAAAAAAAGGAAAAGTTACCGGTATGCTACTATTCATCGTATTAGTTTAGCGTCTTATAAACTATCATTCAATGTAAAAACTCATTTTGCGAAACATATGCCATATATAAATTTTCGAAAATAAGGGTGATTGATAATCTATAGTCACCCTCAAAAAAAATATAAAATAATCTTATAGTCACCTTATCAACTCATATTATAAAAAATACACGAGAATTGTGTATCCAGACAACAACCTGTAATTACATGACTAAAACGCTGATTATTTGAGCTGCGGATTCCAAAACCATTCGAGAATCTGAGCAGACCAAAAGCCAGAATTGAGTCCGCGGTCCGACCAGTTTTGACCAAATTTGTTGAAGTTTGATTGATCAAAAACTTCAACTATCGTTTTCAACTCTATTTTAACATGTACTATGATAACTTTAGTATCATGTCTATATTTTCTTATCATGATAAATCTTTCGACTTATAGATGAATACGTCTTGGTATATATAGGGTGGTTACGTTTCATCATTTCAGGCGTTCGGTTGAATTGTTACACTCCAATTCATTCCATTTTTATAATTCTGGACTCTAATCTTTACAACTTCACCACACTTTTCATGTTCCTGCAGGGTGAAAAGTTGCATGGAAAACTGGACTCAATCCATTCATTTCACAAGACTAATCAGCTCCTTTTCTTGTAGATAGCATACAACAAAGCTTTACCTTTCTATTGGTAAAGCCAAATTGTTAAGAAATTCAAATTGTTCTATAGCATAAGATTTAAAGTTACCTCCTGGTGTTTTAATCATGTGACTCGTGTTTTATACAGTTTTTTTACGATATAGAGGAAATATATATGTCTTTCCATAAGCTTCGGTAAACCTTTACGGTAACATATTGGTCTTTGCATAAATTTTGTACAATTGGGATATTATACTACTATCACAGACAGACACAGTACAGCTATCATCAGATGTATTATTGTAATGTGAACATGACAAATTTATAGTATAGTCCAGTAGTCCACTATGTGAAATAAGTAAATAACAATGGATCTCCTGATTGTCAACTCTTCAACCAACATGTAGCTTCATCATGCAGAAACATGGTGACTTGTGCTCATTTGTGAGGAATTGTTGTATAAAGAACTGATGCTCTTTAATTCAAATGTTGAAATATTACCAACAAGCTTATAATTATAAGAAAGCTGGATTATCTAGTGTAGGTTGGTTGCATTATCAAAATCTATAGCAGGTTGACTTCTGATCAATACAGAAGCTTCATACTTTGTTTAATTCCTTACAGATCTATAGTTGCTGATGTAATATCCTGTGACATAAGCATTTCACATCATAATTAATCGAATTACATGTTCGATGAATAGAAAAATCACAATCACATTTGCTGGCATTATTCCATGGTAGTATAAGTTCCCTGGTCTGCATCAGGATCTAAGCAAGTTTATTTTTTTGATTTATAATCAGTTTCAGCAATGGCCTTCTTTGTCACTTGCTTGATTTTGCTCACTTTCTCTATTGCCATAGTTCAAGGCCGAATACTGAGTCTGAACACTAATCCTATTAGTGATTTGATCTCAGATGGAGTTGATTATCATGTGCAAAATCAGTCTGTACTGGTTGCTCCAAATGCTGCTTTAACAGCTCAAAGCGTATGCATCCATCAGTATGGGTTCCTTCCCTGTGTGGAAAATGTTTGGGGATACGTTTTCATGATACTCGTCTATCAGGGTCTGCTCATTCGTGGAGAAATGCTGATAGGCAGTGGGTATGGAGTGCTTGCTAATATCGTTGGAACTGTCAAAAATCAGAATGGCGCAAAAGTTGGTGGTGTCATACTTGACATCCTCATGTCCTTACCACCGATGATATTTATGATTGGTAAGTCTGAATATTGAGTTTGATGAAACTGCAAATCAGATTCATATACAGTATATCTGTATTCAATCATTTTACGTTCCATGTTTGATGCAGTTTCTGGAGTTTTTAGTAGCAAAGAAGGTGCTCAATCCATGGTATCAGTAGGAGTGGGTATATACGCAGGAATAACCGTCTTTAGTCTCACAGTGCAATGGGCTGTGTGTGTCATGTATGGTAAAAAAGGTCTTCTGGAAAACGGAGCCTGCAACAGTACTGAGAAGCCTGATGAGAATTGTTTTCGCTTTTCACTAAAAAAGGCCATTGATCTTGTGAAAGGTTTAGCCCCTCTCCGACAGAAATAAATACCAGAACTAACTTTTTATAACTTTTAACTAACAATAGTTTTTCTTACTTGCAGATAATGCTGCAGTTACAATTGATGAAAAGACTCAGTATACTGCTGGAATTATGCTTTTATCATTGATTCCTTACATGATTGTGCAGCTTGATTCCATCTTGGCCTCAATTAATCAGACTGTGACTTTGGTAGCTCTGATTGTATCGTTGTTATCTCTAATCGCATACTTCACTTATCAGGTCGGTTGGCTCACTCATGTTATGTATAAACATCTTACATTGCTGGCCACTGAGAGCCATTAACATTAGATTAAATTTTCAGATTATAGACCCTTGGTCGATTCAGAAGCGCCATTTAAAGTACATGAACTATGAGCTGAGAACAGAGTTCTTGCAGCATCTGCGACGCCATGGAGAGTTTGTAGATTGTACAGGGAAACCTAACATTGATGTCATAAAAAGGTAAAATCTGGTTCACATGCTGGCAATTTGGAACTCTATTCCATACTCATTTGTTTCTCAAAACTCTGCAGATTGTACGCTGATGTAGATGTTAATGGTGATAATTATGTAACCGAAGCTGAAGTTAAAGGGCTAGTACAAGATATCTTAACCACTGGAAAGATCAAAGTAAGTGAAAGATTTGCAGTTGAAGAAATAATGAAGACATTCAAATTCGACGGTGATAAAATCAATGAGGAAGAATTCATAGAGGGTTGCAAAAGATGGATAGGCGAATCAAATCAGCTACCTGAGAACAGTGACGAGTCATCGAATATTGTCCATGAGGCAAGTTACCTCTCCATTTGTATTAAAAGTTATGAATTATATTGATTCTATCTGACCAAGCTTTTGTTTCTCTGCTTGCTATGGTTGTGAATTTTGATCCTCAGATTCTGGATCTGTTCAAGGAGGATAAGCTGAAAGATGAACAGGAAAGGGCACGTATAATGGCGAAGATCTTAAAACATGCTGAAAAAAATATTTTGGTAACGGAATTGCTTGTCACGCCTGAAGGGGAGCCAAATGTTGAGCATATTAGGAAGTAATGTTCATTTTCGTACTCGTTCATTCTTACTGTTTTAATCTTACCTTACTCTGCTTACACTAGTTTTTGTGCTGGCAGTCTCTTCACGAAATTTGACTCTAATGGAGACAAAGCTATATCCACATCTGAGCTACATCAATTACTAAAGAAAGTGAACTTTGGAGAAACAAAAGTGAAATACGAAGATGTAGTGAAGGATCTGTTCAAAGATTTTGATAAAGATAACAACAATGCAATTGATGAATCCGAATTCATTGACGGAATAAAGAAATGGGTGCACAGGGCCATTGATGCTGCAAAAACACAGGACAGGGCAAACTGTATCGAAAACTATCATGATGTGAGGTTCATCTTCCCTGCTGATATCATTTTATTCCCTGTCGAAGCATTTCTCTTGTTTTCAACTGACCTTTATTCTTGTGTTCCTCACAGATTGTGTGGCAACACCGGGTGTATGGAAAGTGGGATCTGGTAATGGCTGTGCTTAAAGTTATAGCAGGCATCGGTATAATGACTGTCCTGGGAGGACCTTACATTGTTAGCATTCTGCAGTTATCGTATGCCATGAGCATTCCATCTTTCTGCATTTCTTTTGTGATCGTTCCAGGATTTACATGCGGAATAGCTACAATAAGAGCAATCCAGCCTACCCAAGGAAAGGCTTCTCTGACATTTTCAGAGGTACAGTTTGTTCGCAGGATCCAATTCCTTTATTAGTTTGTTTGCTCATTTGACTCAATCTGATTGATAACACCACACTGTTTTACTTGCAGATATATGGTAGGGTCATTATGAACAATGTGTCTGGAATGACAACTCTGCTGACAATTGTATATGCAAAAGGACTGGCATTTGATTTCTCTGCAGAAGTACTCACTATCTTAGTGGTCTGTGCCGTCATAGGCGCGCTTGCCTTCTCTCGAAAAACCTATCCTGGATGGACTAGCATATTGGCAATACTCCTCTACCCTTTCTCCTTGGTCATGTTCTGGCTTGTGCAGTTTGAGTGGAGTTGGAACTGATTAGGCCAATCTGGGGAGGCTGGTGAATCTGATTTCGACCATGAATCGGAGCTTCTGATGCAAGCATATTTCGATCATAAATTGCTATATTCTCTCCACAGAAACCATTAGTTGTTCTCCAGAAATGCACCAAGGCAGATGTTGTAGTATAGTACAGCAATTACCGAAACGCATGGCATTCATTACTTACAAGTTACAAAGAGTGTCTGCTAAATAAGATCTGTTTTTTCCTCTGATGTAGAATGTAATGTAAAGAGCAAACTGCATATCTTTTTGTAAAAGAAAGTGTTCAGGAAGCAACACTTCAAGAACTTCTGGGTCTGGCCTCGTTTAACTCTCTTTCGACAATTCATGATACATGTTAATGACCTGCGAAGCAGCAAGAGCAAAATACAATATTCATCACACATCAGTATGCTGACTAAACTCCTCGACGTACAACACTGAAAAAAATTACCTCCCCATTAAGCCGAATACCCTGGGCTTCAAACACTGCACCACTGATATACATATTGGAATTCATGATTCACAAGAAACTCATATCATCAGTAAACACAAAACAGAATTTTTGTTCATTTTTTCCTCTGAAAATCACAACTTAAGGCTCACAGGCCTAAAGTGCAATACATATTATCAAGGTCACAAGGTGTAAGCTATTATCAACTTCATTTTCTTCTCATTAGTGAGAATCACAAAACATTCCTCACAAATAGTAAAAACTAAAATTAACTCAATAAGTCCCAAAAAAAAAAATTAAAATTATAAATAATCTAAATAATTCTTTTTGTGATTTCAAAATTTTAGAAAAACAATAAAAATTATTAATTGAATTATACATTTTTTCTAGTACAACTAGAAATAAAAATAAATTTACAATATTAAATAAATATTTTTTTTTTCAAACTAAAAATTTTCATGGAAGCTCCATGATAGAGGCAGGAGCTTCCATGGGAGGAAGAGAAGCTCCTGAACGGAGCTTCCACCGCCCATGGGAGCTCCGACGAGCGGGCCTCCGTGGGAAGCTCGAATGGAGCTTCCCGTGGGAGCTCCAAGCTCGAGCTCGAGCTTCCTTCCATGGAAGCTCGAGCTCGAGCGGTTTCCATGGCAGCATCCTGCCATGGAAGGTTTCCATGGAAGCTCCATGCTTCCATGGAAGCTTTTTAGTTAAAAAAAAAAATTAAATTAAAAAAATGTTGTAATTGTTGTAATTTCAATTTAAATGTACAATTAAAATAATTTAGGTTTCAATATAAGTTTTTAAAATTATTGTGTGTGTTATTGTAAAATTAAGTTTAAAATATAGGTTAAAGTAAAGTTTTTTAAATGTTTGGGACTGTTTCTCAATTTGGTTCATCAGAAAATTAAAACTTCCGGCAACATATAGGATTTCCGACGAAAAATTTGACCGGAACACGTTAATTGGCATTAGACGGTGTTTACCAGTATCATAATTATACACCACCACTTTAAAGTACTAAAATCGGAAACGTCTCCCTCTGGAGTACTTTTTTTGGATTTTACCCGTTAGATACGAATTCTTGAAACACTCTTAAATCTTGATTTTCGCGCGAAACCTTTTATTTTAGAAATATTTCAAAAATATCTCAAAACTGTTCATGTCCCTGCAGGCTGCAAGTTGCATGGAAATCTGGAATCTCATCCATTCACAAGACTAATTATCTCCTTGTCTTGTAGCTTACAGAAAAGGTTTAATTACTTACAACTTGTGTTAATTAATAGCTAAACCTTTACTGTCTGCATTATTTATCTACAATTGGTTATAATACTATATCCTCCTCGATCCCTTCCGGAATCCATTTTATATTTACTTTTCAAACTCGATATCATTATTTTATTTAGAACTGTCTACTTCCTTATTTGTTGACTGAAAAGTCAAATAAAAATATTCGAACGGGACGGAGTAAGTACACGGAGGAAGTACTTGTATGTAGTACAAATATCAACATTTTGTATTATTGTAAAAAAGATGTGAACATGGTGACTTGTCAACTCTTTAACCACCATTTACCTTCAATCATGTTGATGTAGAAACATGGTGACTTGATCTTATTTTATATGCAGAAAGGATGCATTCATTGAAATGTCCAAATGTTAGGTAGGTATAGCAACTAGCAACAAGCTTATAGTTAAGGATTATCTGTTGGAGACTGACTTTTAAACACAAAACTATACAGGGAAAATTACTGAAACACCCCCTCTCATCGGTCCAATGCTCAGAAAAGTCATCCATCCGCCTTTAAGTGCCTACATTAAGACCTCTCTACGTTGACTGAAAGTACCGTTAGTTCTCGTGAAATGTCATTTGTGTTCTTGGCGAAAATGAATTTTCGTTAATAGATTGGAATTGTCTATAATGCCCAATCATCTAAAAATTAAACAAAAACAAGAAAACATGGTAAAATACACATATGTATCCTAAGTTATTTAAAATCTTCTCGAATGTATATAATGTTCTTAAAATTGCATAAATGTACATTATCTTCTGTAAAACCGTGCATACTTACTACAAAAATGGAGAGTGTATCTCACTCTTTTAAGATGCACGTAGAATTACATTTTAATGCATAAATCTGTTAAACATTTTTGAAAATCATTACATAACCGTCAAAAATATAACTTTCTACCAAAAAATCATACTTCTATAATGCCAAATTATCTACCAAGAACAATGATAAAAAATGAAATGTGATAGTGGGTGTTTGGACGAGAGAGAAATTGATGGTGACTTGTGATGCCAAAGTTGATATTTGACATGGTCAATTTGGTCAGTGGTGGTTTTTGTTAGAGATTCGGACCGTGTCTGGATGAATCTTTCAACAGGATGGGTACAAGATAGAGATAAATAACTCAAGAACAAAGACCAGAGCAGCAGCTCACAATTATTACATCTCTCATAGTATCTCATCCGTTCTAATAAAAATTTCGTAACTTTAACTTATGATTGTAAATGAAAGTCTTTACATTCCATTCTGGTAGTATAAGAGGAATAAGAATATGTAATTTGAAAAGTAATAAAAAAGAATTCATTTTTAGAATATAGCATTTCTAAATGTACGTTTAAATTACAAAATGAAGCAATTTTAAGTGGATAGGGAAGTATGTTACTTGCAGTCTGCAGATATAATATAGCTGCTTATGTGATATCCTGTGACGTAAACATTTCTGGTCATAATTGATCAAATTATATGTTGAATGAATAACAAATTAAATGAGCGTTTACATTGTCAAACTAGGCAGATTATATTAATTATTGAATCCAGCTCACAATCACCTTTGCTGGCTGCTGGCATTATATTACATATTTACACATATATTGTTAGGTTCCCTGGTCTTCATCAGGTCCAAACAATTATAACTTTTCGGTTTCTAATCAGTTTCAGCAATGGCGGCCTTCTCTGTCACTTGCTTGGTTTTGCTCACTTTCTCTACTGCAACAGTTCAAGGCCGAATACTGAGCCTCAACACTAATCCTGATAGTGATTTGATCTCCGATGGAGTTGATTATCACGTGCGAAATCTGTCTTCACTGGTTTTTCCAAATGCTGCTCTAGGTGCCCAGGAAAGCTCATGCTACCATCAGTATGGATTCCTTCCGTGTGTGGACAATGTTTGGGGATACGTGTTCATGATACTCGTCTATCAGGGTCTGCTCATACATGGAGAAAGGATGATAGGCAGTGGATGTAAAGTTCTTGCTAATATCATTGCAGCTGTCAAGAATCTGAATGGCGCGAAAGTTGGTGGTGTCATACTCGACATCCTTGTGTCGTTACCACCGATGATATTTATGATTCGTAAGTCATCAAAATGTAGAGTTTATGAAGAAGTAGAGAATGATCCAGATTTTTGTATATATATCTTTGTTCACTCATTTTATATTCTGTGTTTGATGCAGTTTCTGGAATATTTAGTAGTCAAGAAGGGGCTCGATCTTTGGTATCAGTAGGAGTGGGTATATACGCAGGAATAACCGTCTTTAGTCTCACAGTGCAATGGGCTGTATGTGTCATGTATGGTAAACGACGTACTCTGAAGCACGGAGCCTGCAACACTTCCGAGAAGCCTGATGCGAAGAATTTGTGTTTTTCAGTAAAAAGGGCCCTTGATTTCTTGAAAGGTAATTAGCCCCTCTCTGAAACTGACAGAAACATATCTTAGAACAAACTTTTCTGTGCATCTTTAACTAATATAGTTCTACTTACTTGCAGATAATGCTGCAATTACAATTGATGCAAAGACTCAGTATACTGCTGGAATCATGCTTTTATCATTGATTCCTTACCTGATTGTGCAGTTTGATTTCATCTTTACGAACTCAGATCAGATTGTGACTTTGGTAGCTCTGACGGTATCATTGTTATCTCTAATCGCATACTTCACTTATCAGGTCCGCAGCTGGTTAACTGTTATGTATGAACTTTCTTACATTGTGACCACTGAGAGTCATTAACATTTAGCTTAATTGTACAGATTAAAGATCCTTGGTTGATTCGGAAGCGCCATTTAAAGTACATGAACTATGAGCTGAGAACAGAATTCTTGAAGCATCTGCGACGTCATGGAGAGTTTGTGGATGGTACAGGGAAACCTAACATTGATGTCATCAAAAAGTAAAATCTGGTTCACATTTTGACAGTTTGGGTTTTGGAACTCTATCCATGCATACTGATTTGCGCCTCTAAATTTTGCAGATTGTACGCTGATGTAGTTATAGATTGTGATCATTGTGTAACAGAGGCCGATGTTAAAAGGCTAGTGCAGGATATCATAACAACTGGAAAGATCAAAGTCAGTGAAAGATTTGCAGTTGAAGAAATAATGAAGACATTCAAATTCGACGGTGATAAAATCAATGAGGAAGAATTCATAAAGGGTTGTAAGAGATGGATAGAATCAAATGATCAGCTAGCTGATGAGAACATCGATGAGTCTTCAACTAATATAGTCCACGAGGCAAGTTACCTTTGCATTTGTATCATGCGATTAATTATATTGATGCTGATGAAGCTACTGATTCTTTGTTATGGTTGTGAACTCTGATCCTCAGATTCTGGATCTGTTCAGGAAGGACAAACTGAAAGATGAACAGGAAAGGGCACGTATAATGTCGAAGATCTTAAAACATGCTGAAAAGAATATATTGGAAACGGAATCACTTGTCACACCTGAAGGGGAGCCAAATATTGAGCATATTAAGAAGTAAGTTCATTTTGCGTACGCGTTCTTCCTCACCATATGTAATATTGGCTTATTCTGCTTACACTAATTATCAAGCTGCAGTCTCTTCAGGAAATTCGACTCTAATGGAGACCTCTTGATATCCACATCTGAGCTGGAGCAACTACTAAGGAAAGTCAACTTTGGAGAAACAGAAGTGAAATACGAAGATGTAGTGAAGGATCTGTTCAACGATTTCGATAAAGATCACAACAATGCAATTGATGAATCTGAATTCATCGCAGGAGTAAAGAAATGGGTTCATAGGGCCATTGATGCTGCAAAAACACAGGACACGGCAAAATGTATCGAAAACTTCCATGATGTGAGGTTCATCTTCCCTGCCAACTACATTTTATTTTCTGTAGAAGCATTTGAACTGATCTTTGTTCTTGCGTTCCTCACAGATTGTGTGGCAACATAGGGTGTATAACAAGAGGGATCTGTTCATGGCTGTGTTTAAAATCTTAGCTGGCATTGGTCTTCTGACTGTCCTGGGAGGACCTTACATGGTTAGCATTCTGCAGTTATCGTACGAGATGAACATACCATCTTTCTGCATTTCTTTTGTGATAGTTCCAGGCTTTACATGCGGAGTAGCTACAATAAGAGCCATCCAGCCAGCCCAAGAAAAGGCTTCTCTGACATTTTCAGAGGTACATTACTGCACAGTTTGTTCAATTCACAGGATCCAATTCCCTCGTCTGCTCATTTAACTCATCTGATCGATCACTCTCATTTACTTGCAGATATATGGTAGGGTGATTATGAACAATGTGTCTGGAATGACAACTCTGCTGACAATTGTTTATGCAAAAGGACTGGCTTTTGATTTCACAGCAGAAGTACTCACAATCTTAGTGGTCTGTGCTATTATAGGCGCTCTCGCCTTCTCTCGGAAAACCTATCCTGGATGGACTAGCATATTGGCAATCCTCCTCTACCCTTTCTCCTTGGTCATGTTCTGGCTTGTGCAGTTGGAGTGGAGTTGGAACTGACTCATGGATCCATCAGCTACATGTATGGTTTGCTGATTGTGAATTCTTTTTGTAATTTCCATTCATTTTCGTCTGAAAAAGAAAAAATAGAAAGGAATATCTGTTGCACATAGGCTAAACATAGCCACTTTCAGGTCTGGCATAAGCTATATAGAAACTCGCGTGAAATCTAGTCATTTATATTAACAAATAAAATTCTCCGACGAAACAAAAACTGAGAGGACTGGAGCAAATCAACAATGATAATGTATGTAACCAAGTCACTCACTTGGCATAAAAAATCATAATTCGCATTAACTCGAAATACAAGAGAGATCTTGTTACAGGTAACAAAGTTTTACAGGCCTGATGATCTGTTGGCATATTCTTGAACCAATGCACCAAAGAGTGATTCTCTGGATAGAAGATTTGTTGGACTGTCAAACTCTTTTGCCCATCCTGTTAGATATAATTCACAAAATAACTTGAAGTCACAATTCAGTCCAATTTTGGAGTTTTTTTCTGCATGTATTAAAAGTGCATGAGAGTGGCTTACCATCTTCAATGGCCAAAACTTTGTCACAATCCATAACAGTCGGTATCCTATGCGCTATAGTGATTATAGTGCAGTTTAAGAAGTCTTGCCGTATGATTTTCTGAATGAATGCATCCGTCTGTGCATCCACAGAAGCTGTTGCTTCGTCCATAAACAAGATCTTGCTACGTTTCAACATTACTCGTCCCAAGCATAGAAGTTGTCGCTGCCCCACGCTCCAGTTGTCCCCAGAGTCGACCACTGTGGACAGAACAGGGCAGAATGTTAGACCACAGGCGTATGAACATGTATAGACCTGATTTATGCATGAATATCAGCACAAGTTAGGAAACTTTACCTGATGTGTCAAGTTTTTCAGGCTTCGCTAGTACGACATCTTTCAGCTGGCAACGTTCAAGACTCTAACCAAGACGACACAAGAAATAAAAAACGATGATTGATAACCAAAGTCAAATATAAAGAAAGGAATAACACCATAAGAAAGTTATTGTGTACATACCTTCCATATATCATCATCAGAATACAAGCCAAGTGGATCAATGTTGCTTCGTACTGTTCCTTCAAACAAGACCGGTTCCTGAGGGATGATTCCTAACCTAGACCTGAGATCATGAAGCCCAAGTTTGCATATGTCAACTCCATCAACAATTATGGACCCCGAGTAAGGCTCGACAAGCCTAAAAAACACTTGGATAAGCGTTGATTTTCCGCTTCCAGTTCGCCCAACAACACCAATCTTTTCTCCTCCTTGAATAGTCAGAGATATTCCTTTCAGTACCAAAGGAGTATTTTCCCGATACCTCACCTGATCATATTCAAAGTTGTCTAAAATGGTAAAAAGAGTTATTGTGAATGAATACATGTATAAACAAGAGTCATGAGATACCTGCAGTTCTTTGATCTCAATATCTCCACGATTAGGCCAATCTCCAGAGGCTGGTGAATCTGGTTTAGTCCATGCAGCTTCTGATGCGAGGTTTATAAATTGCTTTATTCTCTCCACAGAAACCATTTTGTTTTCCAGAAATGTACCCAGGTAGATAGCGTAGTATAGTACAGCATTCAGCGGCAAGCCATAGGAAAGTGAAAGTCCCACATACTCTAATAAGAACGTGTCGAATAGGACATTAAGTTTCATCAAAGAATGTAGAGCATGATAAAAATCCTGAACATGTTGCCTAGGATAGTACTCAAAAACTAACAGACAGTGACTGTGAAGACCATAGCAATTATTAAAACATGGACATTCAAACCACAACAATCAATTCTTCAGTAACTAGTGAAGTTAAAGAAAACAAGGATAGTCTTTTGATCGGTTTTAAAGCATTTTCTCTGCAGATTCATGGAATCCATCTTAAGAGAGCGCCGGAACAGACACAGTATAATTTCTCCATGGATCAAGATGTACCTGGACGGATGATGGAGCTTGGTAACATGATCAAGAAAACAGTGGCGATACACAGAAGAAAACTTCCAAGCATTTCCAGGCGAAATCCCAACCACTCATTCGCTGCACTGTTGTGAAAACTCATCCTAAGGTTTGAGTTCACCTTGTCAACGTTCCCCTGGAAGAACTTATCCTGATTTTTGAAGCAACGTATTGTCATAACACCAGATACCGTTTCCGAGAAGTGGTGAATGATCGGAGCCTTAGTAATCTGATCAAGCCTTGTCAATTCCCGAGATGATGCAATGTAATAACCCTGTGTAATTTTAAGATTGTACAAGATACACTCATGTAATGTAACAATCAACATATAGTCACAAGACACTGGAATGTACCAGAAAAATGAAAACTCAGAATAAAGTGATGAGGCTAGTGCGCAATTGTGATAATATTGCTTACCTGATACCAGATGTTGAGCCAGATCAAAGGAATGATTATAAACACAGTGGGCCAAGCGTATTGACACGTGATGACCAAAATGCCAGCCAACGAGAAGTACAGCATGATAGTTACACTCAAGAACAGCGGAATCAGTATATCAACATTGACTTGATCAGAGGATAACTGGAAATTTAGCAATCCATTAGTCAAGAACACGGGAAAATACGTGAATACCACTATATTTTATAATAATCTATGCGAGTAAATAATAGAACAAACAATATTACTGAAACTCACACGACTCAATACTCTTCCAGAAGGAGTTGTGTCGAAGAATGACATTGGGGCATGCAATATACTGTTCATTATTTGCTTGAAATAACTCTGTGATGTTTTTAGGCCTATAACTGCAACGAGTATTGATCGGATGGCCACAAACACACATGAAAGGATAGCTAAGCTTGAGAAAACGCCAACAAACAGAGAAGGGATAAACACGTGGGCTTCTGAAGTCTCATAAGCCAGCCAATAATCACTTGCCATCTGTGTTAACTGCCAGAAAAAAGAAGCAAGCATCACAGCTGTGAGTCCCTGCCACCCATACGCCTCAGTACAGTACTGCTTGTAGACTTGTACGCTCACACGGCCTTTTTCTCTCTCCTCGTCTTCTATGAGCTTTGAACTGGCCTTGTCAGACTTAGATGGAAGCGATGACATGTTTTCACCAGTTGATGCATTTTGGAGCGAGCTCCCAGCTTGTTTGACAATAGGGCCAGAAACTGTTGTGTTAGTTTCTACAAGTTCCATGGAGGTCTCATGAGCATCTACAAGTGCACCAAAATCCAGACCGGACCTGCGAAGCTCTTCATACTTCCCAGATTGCACAATTTTTCCTTCGCGTAAGACCTGGTTTGAAGAGTTTGACAAAAACAGAAGCGTTTCATTTATACACTAATATTTCAAGAAAAGAATCAAGTATCTAGTTTCACTCTTATATAATGAAAGCACGTGACCAATTACTAATAACTCCAAGAAGTCAGATGTAACCATCCATGAATGGTAAGCCGAAAAATATATTAGCATCAACTTACCAGAATAATATCAGCATTATGAAGGAAATCGACTTGATGTGTAACAAGTAATATTGTTTTACCCCTCAAAGCTCCCCGTATGCAGTCCTGCAAGCGACATGGAGATATACAGAGTTTACATTAAATTCCACTACATAAAACTAACAAATCACACATTTTTGTAACTGCATTATATGTGTCTGACCTTAAATATTTCTGATCCTGTGTGAGCATCAACAGCACTGAATATATCGTCTAGTAGATAGATATCAGAATCCTGATACACAGCTCTAGCAAGTTGTATCCGCTGCTTCTGACCACCGCTAAGATTGATTCCACGTTCTCCTATTTCTGTCAGATCACCATATTCCATCATCTCCAAGTCTTTCTCTAAACAGCACACTCTTATTACATTATTATACTTCTCATGGTCCATTTCGGAACCAAAGAGGATGTTTTCTTGAATTGTCGCGTTCTGTATCCAAGATGTTTGTGCCACATATGCAGTAGTGCCAGAGACCACCACCTGTATATACACGTATGATCAATGTGCATCAGAGATGAAACTATGATGTAAGCAAAATGCTATGACCAGTGTGCAGTTGAGAGATACAAACGAAGAGTACATAGAAGGAAAAGGTCATACCTTGCCTGAAGATTTACGGAGCTCGCCAAGTATCGAAGCTAACAAAGAAGATTTTCCGGATCCAACAGTGCCAACAATAGCAGCTAACTCTCCTTTCTTAATCTCAAAGCTTAAATCCTCAAGAACATGTTCACTACCTTCATCATCCCATCCAAAATTCCCGTTTTTCACCTCAATGGCATTGACACCATCACAGCGACCCTCCCTGTCGACGTTCTTGTCTTCTATTTCCCGACTCGTCAAATACCCGTCCAGCCTCTCAAGAGAAATGATTGCTTGTGAAACCGAAATCAAAGTCTGTGGAAAGTTCTGTATTGGTTCCTGTAAGATCTTGAATACTGACGTTGCTGTGAAAACTGTCGCGGCATCAAGAGGTACCCTCATAAGTGTTGCAACTCCGAAAGTAAGTGCAGATATACCAAGTGGGATGCTCCATAACATAATCAAATTTCCAGATACTAGATACATGAACTTACTAAGCCATTCATATTCCTTTCCACGACAGTCGCCAATTTTCGTGCGAAAATGTTCTTCCCAGGCTTGGAACTTTATCACACGCATGTTGTTGAGCAATTCGGTTGTAGCTTTCATCCTTGAGTCACGATTCTTCATCAAGTTGAACTGGTAGAAATTGTTCTTCCGAGTAATTGTCAACGTGATGAACATAACCGCTACAACAGCAACCAATGAAACGACCACTGAAACTCCAATACTAAAGTACAGTATCAACAGAGCGATTCCCACTTGAAATGGCATCATCCACAACGTATGAAGCTGATAGACTAAATCAGAGAGCTGTTGGCAATCAACTGCCATGTAATTCACAATCTGTCCAACTCCATGAGCCTGTCTCGACGAGCAGGATAATTTGAGCCCCTTTTTATACAATGCAGTTATCAAAGTAGATCTAATAAGCATCCCCAACTTCTGAGATAGAAAATTGAACTGATGTGAAGCAAGGACTTCGACGACTTTTGAGAGTAGTAGTATCAATATCAGATAAAAGCCTTGAGAGAGATTGCTTCTATCCCCAGAACTGAAGCTCACGAAACTCTGGATCAAAACAGGACCGACATACATGACAGCCAAACGCACCACGGCTAAAAAGCCTGTGAAAGCCAAATCCTTCCAGAAACATTTCAACAACATTGTTCTTACTGGACTCTTCAAATTCTCACCCCAGTTCATTTCAAAGAGTTCAGCCATTCTTTCAGCCTGATGATCATACGGTAAGACTGGGACTTCGCCTATTTTTAGAGGAGACTCGTAACCTTTACGCAAAAGCGGGCTCATCCAGTTGAACGTTCCTCTAGAGAATAGTGAAGCTGTTGCATAGCTACTCATATTACAATCCACTCCACTTGATCCGTTCTGATGAACAGTTTCAACAGCTGGACTAATCCCAGATGACCCTTTTATGGCAACAACACAAAGATATGCATACAGTGGCAAGATCACAAGTGAAACCACATCGTCCATTTTCATTTTCAGGTCAATGGTTCCAAGAGAGAGGAAATGAACAATAGCCGTAGAATTGAGCAGACACACCAGAACAAAACTGGCAACCCAGTAAACCCGAAGATGCATTGGATGATAAACAGCCCCCCATTTTCTCTCGTGCAAGATAAGAACCAAAACTACCACATTGCTTATTGCTTGAAAGAGCTTGAACAGAAACTCAACCAAATCCCATTGAGAGCTGATACCTTGGCTTAAGGCCAATATGCAGAATACAGCAGAGGCCAAGGCTAGGAGAGTTGCTACAATAAACGAAACCTTAAACCATAGTGAAACTCGCATAACAGTATCATCACTGGTATCAAGCAAAGGCTTGTTCAGAAAGGAGGACTCTCGGGATCTAGAATATAGCCTTTGCAGTGATAATACAATAACAGCAAGCAGAAAAAAGAGGTTAATGGCTGCAAAGATGATTCTTTGAGAACATGGTGCCAGAAAAATGAAGCCCAGCCAATCTAAGATGACTGAACCAGAAGACGAATCATGACTATACGAACACTCAAGGGATTCGAACAATGAAAGAGTAAACATGATCTTAGAAAGAAAAAAGCTAAGTATGAGTATAAAATGAGTATGATCAGAATTCAGAGGGATACATCAATAGAAACATGTATAGGCAGCCATTTATGGAGTCTATGCAAGTGCCTGTTAACAATAAAGAGAGTTTAGCATGGCAAATATAATTTCTTCAAGAAAGAATGAGTAGCAATATTACCATTGATGTTGAGAGTAGTACAGAAAGGTTTGAGCTATGAAGTTAACTGTTGTGGTGATGATACAGAACAACAGAAGTGAAGACAATATTGATAAAACCGCCCAAATGTTACAGTAATATTATAAATAAAATAGCAAAAGTATATATGTTTAAAAGGTCAAATGAATTATAGAAATACCTTAACTTTGTCATGGTTGGACAAAATTATAGAATATATTGGTAGCTAAAAGACATGCCAAAGCGTGGAGGCTTATTACATTCATTACCCTGCTATTGATTCTGAACTCATATTAGTCCCTATAATTTTAACAATAATATAAAAATCCAAAAATCAACAAAACTTTTCATACCATCAACACATTTTAATTAAATTCCCTTAAATTTATCTCTTAATTTAAATTTAATCAATATAAATGATCCATCAACACATTTTAATTAAATTTATGTCTTTACTTTACTTTTTTATTCCTTCGATCTTCAATGTCTGTGTGTAATAAAAGACTCAATTCTAGTAAACGATTGTCTTAATTTTTATATTACCTTTTTAATTTGCACATGTAAATGAATTTAATACTTGGCCGATGCAGAAGAACTTAAATTGTTTAAATGACGGGGACTAGAATGTAATAATTAAATTTATTAGGAGTAATGAATGTAATTAACGGGTATTCTTGATTAAGAAATAGATATTTATTAGATATTCTGATTCTGGTGTAGATCAGTATCATCAAGTTGAAGACAGGATCAATAGCGACTTGTAGTCTAAATTAAATGCAGATCTCGCATTAATTGTCTACACAAGTCTTGGAGAGCTAAACAAGTTTATCTCAAAAGGAAACTTCCCAAAAAGGGGGAAAAAAATTATCTCAAAGGAAATAAAAGTTACGTGATATTACAAGTTTATATTAGGGAGAGCAACAAGTCAGGGCAATTTGTCGCCTCCTTGCTCAATTCCCACACACCAAAACACTCTCCACCATTTTGGTGCAATAATAAAGTAAACTGTCTGTTTTGCCCTTGACATCCTTTCTTCTTCCTTTTCAAAATTTTCCCAGATCTGAATCTGCCTCCTTCTTCATCGTCTTCTCCAAACAACATCCGCCGTGTTGCCCGTCGCCCCGCTTCCTTCTACCACCTCAATGGACCGATTTCCAATCAAAAAAAGTGCCGGGTACAAGTACGGGTACGATTGGTACCCACAAAATCATGGGTACGGGTAGTACCTTTGCTCCCAAACAGTACCGGCCGGCCCCTCCCCACGCCGCCCAGCCGTCGCCGGTCTCTTCCACCGCCAACGGACCGATTTCCAACCAAAAATGTGATTTTAAAAAGAAGTGAAAGTTGAGGGGTTTTGTGTGCAAAAAGACTAAAAAGTACAACATTTCAGGGCAATTAAGTGTGCATAATGATACTTAAGTGTGTGAACTGATTGCCAAAAAAAAAGTTAGTCTTTTTTGTGGATGTCTCCACCCAAATGCCCTGAATTGTAAAAAACCCATTTAAACATGGAATTGCATTGAATGTGAAGGGGGTGGGAATGGGATATGGATGATAGAAGTAGTACTATCGGTTTAGGAATTGGCATTATGTATCATCAACGGTAGGGAAGAATGTGACTAGTCACGTGAATTAAGAAGCTTTCTTTCTTTGTGAATTGTGATGGATGATGAATGATCCATCTCTGTTGAAATATACAGCAGTTGCTGCTACTGCTGCAATATTTACTTACCTCTACATTTATGGCCTGCCTATCATACTGATGATAGCAACTGATCTCTGCTGACCAAGACGAACCAGCACTTTACTCTTTTATGTTTTGCTGGACTACTTCTTGGTCCATATTTTTGTTTAGCCTAAAACATGTTTACTATTTTATCTGGCCAAGATTTAGTGGCCTCAATTAGCTAACTAATTGAGTTTTTTGTGTTTGATCAAGATTCAGTTATCTCAGTTAGTAAAACAACCCCACATACCTCTATTTATTCTTTTTACATTCTTACCTATCTCTTACACACTCTTACACATACCCCACACTTTTATCTCTTAAACACATACCCCACTTATTACACCTTTTTTACACTTCTCTTACACATCTCTTATACCCCTATTATATTCCCTCCTAAAACCTATAAAATATCCCACCAAAAAACTCAACTAACATCTACTTACTATTCACTATTCCTCAACTTACTAACTCTCAAAACTCATTTAACTAAATCGTGATCTTGTATAAAAAAAACAAATGATCTCTTTATTATCTACGGAGACAAGTTTGTTTACGTTAATGATAAGTAAACTTATTTATGATTAATTCTGCTAGCTGTTAGTACTAGTACTACATTTTTTTTTGCCAAAACACATCCTGCCAAATTTGAACAGTCCCCATTACTCCGGTCTCCACAAATTAAATTACTAGCTAGTAACAGATATAAAATCAGTGTTTTCTCTGAAAAAAATAATAGATTTAATCATAGTCTCATAGATATAATATAATCTGTTCACAATGATAAAAATTCTTGAATTAAACTATATATTAATTTATGTTTTTAAAAAGATGAGACTGCTCATATTACTTACGTCAATAATTAATAACATAGGTATAATATTCAACTATACTGTCATTTAATTACATACATTCATGAGCTAGCAAAATTCCCTCACCTCCCTAAGCTAGCAAACACCATAATCAAAATGTTGACCACCAGCCATAACCGGTGGTGGCGGCTCAGCCTCGCAGCACTGGCGTTGGCGGTGTTGATTTCTTCACAAGAAGCAAATTCGCAGCCTCAGATAAACTTGTTGGTCCAAGGATGCAGTCCGTATAATGCAATTGACAGGCGCAGTTTCTTCAACAACCTCAACGGAACATTTTCCAACCTCAGGAGCTTTCTAGTGGAGGCCACTTTGCTACAGCGCAGAGTCTGAGAGAATCGGACCCGGTTTTTGCTATGGCTCAGTGTAGGGATTACATGTCTCAGCCTGATTGCTTGGCGTGCTATGATGCTGCTGCGGCGCAGATGAGGAATTGCTCTGCTGGTAATGGTGGTCGTGTCATCTATGATGGCTGCTTTCTAAGGTACAAGTATCCATAATCTAGCTTCTTCGGATTCCTCCGATTCTAAAATAAGCTCTGGACCTGGATCCGTTCTCTTGCTTTATCCATTTTGTATATGTACTGGATCATTTTCTTTATGCATGTGACGGATAGTTAGACACAGACTATGTTGTAAGTAAAAAACAATTATGATGTGGCCGTCGTGTTACTTACTTTTACTTCTACTACTGTTTCGAAGGTATGAGGGCAACACATTCTTTGGTGAGTACTCTACACAACCTGGAAATTCTCAAGTATGTGGAAATCAGACTGCACCTCAGACACCTGCATTTAACACATCGACTCAAACGATGCTGCAAAATCTTCTGCTGGCGACGCCAAGAATTCAGGGCTATTATGCAGCCACTGTGCAACCTGTTACTAGTGGTAACAACTTGACAATTTATGGTATGGCACAATGTGTTGGATCAATAAGCCAAGCAAGTTGCCAAGAATGCTTAACTGTTGCATACTGGAACATAGGGGTTTGTTTGCCGAATACAACTGGGAGGGCTTATGATACTGCCTGTTTTGTTCGTTACTCTGTCACCCCGTTTTTTGGTGCTAATCAAACAGTAGATATATCACCTTTCCTCGGAGGAGGTAACTTTAAAGAAAATCTTATTCTCATTCACTGCTTTGACAGTGAGAACATATTAGTCCTTGCAAGTTGCAAGTTATGGTCATGATCTGGGTAATTTAACTATATAAGTTGTGGAGTTAAATAAATGTTGTTGTTTTCATGTTTTAGGGAGTTCGAGTAGAAGAAATGCAATCATTGGCGGAGCTGTTGGAGGTGCAGGGGTTATTCTGATACTAGTTGTTGCTCTATTTGTATGGTATACGATATCAAGAAACACGCAGAAAGCTGGAAGAGGTAACAGATTTTTTTGTTATACGTCTTATCGATCATCAATTAAAATCAGTGTATTCACGGGAGAACCATTATCATCGATTAAAATCAGTCTGTTAATGGATACATGTTGTGAAAGGGGAAGCAAGATATACAATTTAGCAGAATGATTCATGTTTCTCCTTTTCATCAAGGTGATAAATTGGGAGCAACTGAACTGCAAGGACCAAATCGGTACAGTTATAAGGACTTAAAATCTGCAGCGAAGAACTTTAGTGAAGAAAATAAGCTAGGAGAAGGTGGTTTTGGCGACGTCTACAAGGTAAAGACAAGAGGCTTTCCATGTGAATTTGGTACTTTATTGTTAGCTATTCATTTACTAATCTAACTGAATGAAGGACTATAAATGTTCAGGCAACTTTGAAAAATGGGAGTGTCGTAGCTGTTAAGAGATTGGATATACGTACGTTACAGCAGAGCAAAGGCGGATTTTGAGACTGAAGTTAGGCTTATAAGTAATGTTCATCACCGCAATATTGTTCGTCTCTTGGGATGCTGTACCAAAGGATCAGAATTCCTTCTTGTTTATGAGTACATGGCCAATTCAAGCCTTGACAGATATCTATATGGTAAGGTTCTTCATATAATATAAGAACCGTTTACGTATCCTGTTCAGTAAATTGAAAAATATATATGTTCGATTCATGCAAATGACAGGCAAGAAACCAGGACTCATGATACTAACCTGGAAGCAGCGGTTTGACATAATATTTGGAACAGCTAGAGGCCTTGCATATTTGCATGAACAATACCATGTCACAATTATACACAGAGACATTAAACCTGGAAATATTCTGCTAGACAACGAGTTTCAAGCCAAGATTGCAGATTTCGGTTTGGTTAGGCTTTTCCCAGAGAATCAGACCCATGTTATCACTAAATTTGCTGGGACCTTGTAAGTTCATCTAAACTTTCTGCAAATGTTCTATAGATCTTCTAATAAGGCCACTTTGACATACTTTTCGAAACTTGCACGATTCTGAAAGACCTCCAACATTGCAATTCGCAAACACTTCCTGAAAGGCAGTTTATCAGGGGTTACACCGCACCAGAATATGCAGTGAATGGACATTTGTCAGAGAAAGTCGATACATACAGCTTTGGAGTTGTAATGCTCGAAATCATAAGTGGGCGAAAATGCACTAGCATGAATGTTGACTCCGACTCTGAATATCTACTTAAAGAGGTACATGTACATTCATAGTATTCACTTTCTATGGCCTAAATCGTAAACATTGAAGATCATATCAGTCGTTAAAATGCTACATTGTTATGATTTGTGATGAACATAGGCATGTAAACTGTATGAGAGTGATACACATGAAACAATAGTTGATCCAACGTTGGATACAAGTGATTTCACACCTGAAGATGTGAAGAAACTGGTCGAGATCGCATTAGTCTGCATCCAGTCACCGCCTTCCAGAAGGCCTACAATGTCTGAAATTCTCGTCATGCTCTTAAGTAAAGATGATGAACAAGAGTCGAGGCCCCTAAATCGACCCTCATCATTCATGAATACCCCACCGGTAGGAATGTTGACAGATCTTTTATTACACCTTCCAGTACAGACGCCTCTAATGCCACGATTTCGCATTCTCAGTTCACCGGTCGGTAGAACATGTAATATGATGATCAGACAAGGGAAGCTCATAGCATTCATATCAGTATATATACTAGAACTGGAAAAGAAATTTTGGCTGGTGAATTGTCTTATATTTTAGTTTCAACTGTGTAGTTGGCATTGTTTTATAGTTTTCATACAATTGTAAACTGTGTAAATAAAAAAAAAAATTGCATTTGAATCTTGTATTTTGGCTCTTTTTGACATATATAATTGAAAATCCAGGTGAAATAATCGCACTTTATGCCTAATGTTTCTTTCAGAATAGCATTTGAGGGGTCTGAGTGCCAATATTTTGAAATTATAGCAGAGTACAGTCTATATCAGAGGCAAAATGAAAGGGAAACGATTACCAGTAGGTCTGGCAAAAGTACAATCCGATCCGGACTAATTTAGAAGATGTTGGATCTAAATAAATTCGATCGATCACACATTCAACTGATCCACCGAAAATTTAAAAGAATGGTGGTGGATGGTGCTGGATCCAGACCTTCGAGTGTAACCGTGTGGATCCAATCCATACGAGTTCGGACCACCGTGGATCGGTCCGGATTGGACGAATTGACCCAATTGGTGGACCTAATTACCAGTAATGCTCCTAATGTCAATTGAAGGACAAAATTGTATAACTTTACTGGTACTTCTAAACTGGAAAAAAGAAACAGAAGAAAATCAGCCAGAAATGAGAGAACTCTTGATATGTAACTGAAACTGTAAAGGGTTTTTTCTTTTAAGAGGCAAATCTATTCTACTCATACTCCTACACTAACCCAATACCAACCTTATACCCCACACCAATACCAACCTTATATCACCAAATAAATCTCCACCTCCGGGAATCGAACCCGGACCTCTAATCATTAGACCCTGCACCTTACCACTGCACCACCCTGGGTTCCTGAAACTGTAAAGGGTAATAATGAACTGAGGTAATTTCTTTCATTAATTTTACCAGCAGGCGTAATTTAAACTGAACGGTCACAAT
>JAYMSL010000154.1:0-34031 GCA_036897195.1 Plantago coronopus
TATTGAATTACAGGCTGAGCCTGAAGTGGACTACTGGAGGAATTATACTATTCTCCGAAAACCACTATAAGTTCGTGTGTGTTTTACTTTACGCTCTATATTGCATACATTACGTCATTACCCATCAAAAGTCTCATCATCATGCTGAGAAGTAAAAAACAATACTTGAGCATACAGTCCATCGAAAGATTTCAAATGAGTTCACAAGTCTCAACAGGTTGAACCAACCAGTCTGCCAGTATATTTCAGCTGCACAAAACTTTATTTGAGAATTTGAGAGCATGGAAAACTTATTGGATACAACTGTACGAAAAGTTTAATAGTCTGTTCATGACCCCTCTAAACTTTTACCAGATCTCAAGGACTAACAAAGGGTTTACATCCTCAACGCTTCGCCACTACAACCAAATCGATTTTGTTACAAACTATAGGAAACAAATTTAATAACTAAATGGTGTAATTATCAGAAAAAGCAGCAAGTAGCGGTGAGGTGCGCCTCAAATGTTGAGGCGAGCTTCACCACTGCACTTTTGTTCAGGCGCTGCTGAACCTAGATTAACGCCTGAACAATGGTACCTGTTTAGCATACTATACAAGTTGGTTAGGCCGTTACGGCATGGATGATTCGTACGTAGCTCATCGACCGTGTTATCGTGTTCCTCCTTTCCGTAATACCACGTCGTTGTCACAAAAAGATGTCGTTTTCAACCGTGGTATCCTGTTACTCCTTTCCGCAATACCACGTCGATCGTTGTCACAAAAAAAAGATGTCGTAAACTAAGAAAGGATCGATCTTTTCCCGTATTGAAAAGCATTCGATCACATTCGAATCAGATTAGTCTTATAGATTAGTCGAACATAATGAATATCCATTGATCATCTATTATAAGACCCCATGGGTTAAACATGGAATGATTATTAATGGATTCTGACTTTAGACACATATTTGCAAGAAAAGCACTAAATTATGGCAAACTTAATGAATAATTGAGGAGAAACCATGTGATAGGGGGCTAATTAAGGGCCTGTCAATTTAAGCTAAGTATTATTCCCTTAATTACGAGCTAGGTAAAGTACACATTAGCGTGTGAGATACTAAGGATTAACAAAGTCTACTTGCTCCAAATCAACTTGATACAATTTTTTATCATTAACTACATAATTATAATCTTCTTCGACTTTCTCCTTTATCAATATTGATTTTCAAATTCTAAAAGACGACTATAAAAGAATGTAATATTTTCTTTATAACAATTAAAGTTTTCTATATAAACCGAAATTTATTACTTTCTTGATGTGTATGATTTTTTTCCAAAATTACTGTGACAGTATTGCTGAAATATTCAAAGTGGCTTTTAAAGACTTTCCAGTCTCATCCAGATTACTTGTTTTAGTAATCAATTTAATTTTATGAAATACATGTATCAAATTCTAGTTAAGTCCATTAAACATAGTATCACTATAATTTTGTTTTAAAAAATAAGCAAATGTTATTCTCTAAATATCCAGAACATATATGTAAAGATTATAATTACCTACTCAAAATATTTGTGTTTTGGTCAACACAGAATTAAACTGAACACTTTTGGAGCACTTTATATACCATGTGGTTTGACCTTAATACACTTTCATATAGCTTCATTATAACACAAAAAAGAAGAAGTTCTTGGCAAGAAGCAACACCATTTTTCCCAGTACTTATATCTTGCCAAGTTCTTCATCCACCTTCATCATCACTCTCAGATCTTCCCCAGTTTTCTCTTTATGTGAAGAAGCATGGCACCAGCATCCAAGAAGATGAATCTCTTTGGTTTCCTTTGCAGAATCATTCTGATTCTTGGCCTGGTTCTTTGTCTTTCCATGGCTTACCTTTCGGATAAGTACCCGAAATGCCAGCTTTCTAATCCCTTTCTTCCTTCCATGAGGAATTTAGTTACATCCATGTCTCCCTCGGAATCGCCTTCTACAACTCCTGATACTCCTCCTCCGACTAACATAAGCCACCTGGTGATAGGCCTGGTTGGTTCAGAAAAGGCCTGGCACTGGCGAAAGACATACATCGAGTCCTGGTGGAGGCCGAACGTCACACGTGGATTCCTGTTCCTAGACAGAGAGCCGTCTCCGAAGCTCTTCCCTTGGTCTCGAAACTCGCCTCCTTACAGAGTGTCAGATGATCTAAGGAAGTTTCTCAGGAAACCCGTTGTCACGCCCTTCCGTATATTGAATGGAATAAGGGAGACGTTTAACGCAGACCACGAAAACATGAGGTGGCTGGTCATGGGAGACGATGATTCGATCTTTTTCCTTGAAAACATGGTCGATGTTCTATCTCAATACGATCACACGAAGTACCATTACTTTGGCTGTCATTCTGAGTTTATTTATCAGAATTATAGGCATTCTTTTAGCCAGGGTTTTGGTGGAGGTGGGTTTATTCTGAGTTATGCTTTGGCTAAGGCTCTGGCTGAGGATATGGACAACTGTATGATAAGATACAGGCACCTGAATGCTGCTGATCAGACTACAATGTCTTGCATTGCTGATTTTGGTGTTAGCTTGACAGCTCTCAAAGGACTTCACCAGGTAAATTAACTGTATTCTGTTTCTGATCAATCTCGTTTTATGTCGTGTTCTTTGGATTGTTCTTAAATACACGAAATGTAACATTAACTTCAATTCCAGATCGATTTGCGTGGAAATTTATGGGGCTATTTATCAGCTCATCCCCAATTTCCTTTGATGTCCCTTCACCATTTCGATATGCTAGAGCCAATCTTTCCCTCCAAGGACAAGCGCACGGCCACACATCATCTAATGAAGGCTGCGGCAGTTGATTCTTCGAGAATGCTGCAGCAAACAGTGTGCCATCACCACCCGAGCAACTGGTCATTTTCGATCTCTTGGGGCTACTCAGCGCAAATATACCAGAAGATAATGCCGCGGAGCTACTTACAGATGCCAATTGAAACATTTAGCCCATGGGTGGGTAATAGGAAAACGCCTCCACAGTACATGTTCAACACGCGCCATCAATCTGCAGATCCATGTTTGAATCCCCATGTTTTCTTCTATGAAACAATGGAGAAGGTGCAGAACAACGAGGTTTTGACAAATTTCACTCGTGCTTGGCCACAACAAATGGCAGCCTGTTCTGCTTCTGGGAACCATTCTGCCAGTTCTGTATCAACGATTCTGGTTTACTCGAGCGCTAATAGGCGGCCATACGGGGTATGATTTGAAGTTTGTTATAACCTTTAGTTTCCGTTAATACGAGTGGCAGGTTGGGACAGGCTGACAGTACTAACGCATCTTGTTCGATTCTGATTTTGACTTTCTTATTGTTTTGGCAGTTGGATAAAAGCGAATGCTGCGACGTAGCTAGAGTTGAAGGAGATACAGCTGAAGTAAGATTTAGGGAGTGCGGTATTGCGGAGCTTATAGCTTGATATAAACTTGTATAGATTGATATTTTTGATGCAATACAGTTTCATTTGGTTACCAGATTATTCATTTGTATTTGAGAATAAACTCTGTAATGTTAAGATTAGACACATGATAATTTTTAATATGCAATGGGAACTCAGTACACCATTAAATTAGTTCCTGGTTTCGTGCTTTCTCCGTTTTCTTCTGACATCAGAATGCAGAATGCTTCGAATCACAACTATCAGGTTATTATAGTTACAAACTGCAGTTATACTCCATATTTATTCCTTCTAGAATGATCTATGTAAACATGAGCCACGAGCCCTAATCTGGAATTATCTGGTTCTCTGGTTGCCACTTGCCAGTGCAATTGAATCTGAACATTTCGTTCCAACGCTTGGCCTTTATTAGTTTGTTTCTGCGAATTCGCTACGCGAACTGTTTTTCCCTGTTTGCTTTATTGCTCTGCTTCTGTTGTTCACCATCTCTTGCTAATTCTGGCATAGTTCCATCTACATGGCCTACATTGTTTGTTTAACGAATTTGCCACTCGAACTGTTTTTGCCTGGTTTCATATATTGCTCTGCTTCTGCTGAGACTCGAATGTCTCCATGACTAACTTTATCTTGAGTGATTTCCGTGTGATTTTGTACCTTGGTGATCCCGAAAAGGCTCGTACCAGTTCGATAACATTGTATGGAGTCTGGACCGCAAACATTTAGCAGTAATTCGTATACTATACAATCTATTATCCATCCATTCATTTCCTTGTATAGTTGTATATACAGTACTGTTTTATACATTAAATCAATCTATGAAAATAGTGTTCCAACTTTCTTGTCCATTTAGTTTAACTGGATTGGTGATATCTGTAAGTCCATAATTATATTCAGATCATCTCATCCTCAGCCAGAGACTCAGCCACACTCAGTATAAAATATTACTTCTTATGATCATATTGGGCAAGAACATTGACCATGTTATCGAGGAAACTGATCGAATCACCGTGCCCCATGACTAACCACCTCATGTTTTCATAGTCTGATTTAAAAGTCTCCAGTAATATTCCATCCAATATATGCTGGTGTGTGACAACAGTTTTTGTGAAGAAACGTCCTAAGGCCGGATACTTTTTGAAGGAGGCAAGTCTGGAGATCAGGGGAGGAGCTTCAGTTACAGGGCTCCGTCTAGGAATGAGATTTGACATGTGATTTTCGACACTGCCAAGCCTTTTCTGAACCAACAAAGTCAATTACTAGATGGCTTAAATTAGTTAGAGGGGCTGTAGAAGAAGGTGATTAGGGGGGAGAAGTGGAATTTTTCACTGAAGGAATAAAGGTATCAGAGTTGAGCAATTTGGGTACCTCTTTCAAAAGGCATGGAAAGCCAAAGAACTATACTTAGAATCAGAAGGATGCTGCAAACAAAGGAAACTAAACAGATTCATCTTCTTGGATGATGCTATGTTTCATGATACAGAAAACTGGGGAAGATGAGAAAATGAGGAAGGTGTGTGAACTGTGAAGAACATGGTGTTGCACTGTTGCTCATCACCACAGAACTTCTGTGCTTTCTTATGAAAGCAAATGAAAGGGTTTAAGGTCAAACGCACATGCATCCGAAAAATCCAGTCTGCAAGATCCAAACGGCTAATTCTGGTTTTAGGCCTAAACTGGAACCGGATCTTAAAATTACCGCAGACTATTTGTTTAGCAATGTTTCTCGAATCTTGAGAATTAGTAACTTATAAGGCAGTAAATAATGACATCATGAAGTAAGATACTTACTAGAAACTCGTAAAATATGATGTGAGAGGTTATTAGACGTAGTTTAGCCGTATAGGTTAGCATTTGTGCAACTAAATTTCTCTCTATATAGTCCTTTTTTCAGTTTCCCTATAAATTACAGCTTAACACATCGATCCACTCCATCAATGGAAATATTGTTCCAACTTGTTCGTCTTATTACTTATAACTGCATTTCTGATAGTGACGGATAACTAAGTCAATTTCAGATGTTCAAGCAACTTTAACAAACTTTCTATATATCCATTACATGCCAGATGCTTTGAACAACGCAAAGCAGTGGAAGTAATGCAGAACAAGAGAATAAACAGACAGATTTACGTGGTTCGGATAATCATGTACTCATGAAACACTCAGAAGTTGATGATGATTATCAACAGGGAAGAAGAGATTATCAGGAATGAGCTACTGAAAAACAAGTGAAGCTGGCGCATGATGTCAAATACAGTACATATTTTACACTTAGGTGAAGTACTAATGATGTCTACATTCGAAACAGATTAGATAACAAGCATATTAAAGCTTTTGCATTGCAACTGTTAATATATATATACCAGTATCTCAGCTCATGATCTACAGAGGGTTAAATGTTCATATACCAAGTCCCCACGCAGCCTAAGAGCTAAGATGTGAATCGCAGGTTTATAAATTGTGTTGCAGAAAATATTATTTTATCGAGGTTCTGGAGAAGAACTGGAATAGTTGAGTTACTATTAGGTTATGTTCTGTGTAAGACACTACAGGGGCTAAAATGTGCTATATATGAGGGGCTTAAATAATAGACGAACTGCTATCCAAAACAGGATTGATAAAGCTAAAATACAGCTGCTATCCAAAACAGGATTGATCAGAAACCTTTTAGTACAGCTATGTTTAACATGTACTAGGCTCCAGCAAAGGTATTCTGCAAAGGATGATGTGAGAGTTAGTTAGACGTAATTTTGCAGCGTAGCTATTCATGTAGATGTTATCCGTCCACTTGTTTCGTTGTTAGTAATGTCTCAAATCAATGGAACTATTCCTTAACTTTTAACTCAGTTTCTGAAAGGGATAGTTATATGTAGAGATCCGAATATATATGGCTTTGCAGAAACAGACATGATAGTTGCATTGTTGAAGACTTCACAAGTTCCTATAAATCCATTACATGCCAATAACTCTAGACAACTATCTAACAGCTCAAATGAGCTAGCTGGCTCATAAGTCATAATATATTCCTTTATCTGAACTAGCCACTCAGTTCTTGATTATTACATCTCTTGTTCCTAGGGATATAATCTCTGCGAAGCAAGATCCAGCTATCTTGTTTCCAGAATTCCTTCTCATATAGATACAACTACCAATAAAGAACAATGATATCTTCTCAAAAGATGGCCAGTCTTGGTGGCCTCTGTAAGAATGCTATTATTTTAAGCCTAATCTTTTATGTCATGTTAATCTACATTTCGTATCAACAGCTTTCTTGTCGATCCTACATCGTTTCTATCCCGGAGGAAGCTATCGAATTACCATTTGTTCCCACTAATCTGAGCCACCTGGTCTTCAGCATATCCAGCTCAGTTGACGCTTGGCATGCCAGAAAATCATACATCGAGTCCTGGTGGCGTCCAAATGTCACACGAGGCTTTCTCTTTTTAGACAAACCCCCCACTGAAGAACTCCTCCCCTGGTCTCCAGCTTCTCCTCCTTACAGAGTATCCGATAATCTTACAGAACTTATCGAGAAATCTGATGTCACAGCTCAACGAATGCTAAATATGATACTGGAGACTTTCAGAGAGGATCATGAGAACCTAAGGTGGCTAGTGATGGGAGACGACGACTCCATCTTTTTTCTTGATAATCTGATTGAGGTTCTCGCTCAGTATGATCATACGAAGTACTACTACATCGGTGGTCAATCGGAGTTTATCATGTCAAACTATCTGCTTTCCTTTAATCAGGGATTCGGTGGGGGTGGAATCATTTTGAGCTATCCTCTGGCTAAAGCTCTGGCTGAAGGTATGGAGAACTGTTTGTTGAGATACAGGCATCTGAATTTTGTTGATCAAGTTGCTATGGCTTGTATTTATGATTTTGGAGTTAGTCTCACTGTTCTTCAAGGAATTAATCAGGTACTGCGGGTTTACAATATTGTTTCTAAATGTGCAAGTTAACTGTACATTTCGTAATGTTTAGAAAAGATCGATCTTTTCTAATAACTTCACATTGCAGATTGATCTTCGGGGAGACTTGCGGGGATTTTTATCAGCTCATCCGAAAGTCCCCTTAATATCCCTTCATCACTTCGACATGGTGTTGCCAATCTTCCCCTCCAAGGACCGTTATGTCTCCACACGTCACCTTATGAAGGCAGCCCTCATCGACCAGGCAAGAATGCTACAACAAACAATCTGCTACGACCGCAACAACAGCTGGTCATTTTCAATCTCTTGGGGCTACTCTGCACAAATTTATGAGGCCATAAGGCCTCGGAGCTACTTATATACGCCAATAGAAACGTTCCAGCCATGGCACCCTAGTCCACATCCACCACGTTACATGTTCAATACACGTGACATGTTAAACAACTCTTGTGAAACTCCTCATGAATTCTTCTATGATAAAATTGAGAAGAGAACAGGAAATCAGATATTAACGACGTTTTCTAGAGCATGGGCACGTGGTTTGCCAGAGTGTTCTTCTAATTCAGCTGATTCTGTTTCTACGATTCTGGTCTATTCACCAGCCAATAAGCACCTTGAGGTATGCAATCTGGATTGATCATATATTCATGTTCCTTTCTTTTGAATACCAGTTCTCAACTAACCAATGTTTCTTAATTGTTCATTTAGATGGATAGAAGTGAGTGTTGTGACATCGTTCGAGTGGATGAAGGCACAGCAGAAGCTAGAATTAGGGAATGCATGGCTAATGAGATCATGGCTTGATTCAACTTTTGGACGACTCTGCGAAGATAATCTCCAAGGCCTCCACTAAAGTTTTTCTTCATTAATTCGTTAGCCAGTACTTATAAGGTTCTGTATACATTATTCGCGAAGATAATAGTTAATACCAGATCCTGATTCTGGCAGCGCAGCGCTTGTATATCCTATTCATTCTTCCTGAAAGTGCTTGTTCATCTATCACCAGTTTATATTGGCATATGAGAAAGACTGGCTCAGTTTAGCGAGTAATTACTTCAACGGCATATCTTGGTAAGGTTCTAGGCCACCAAACATATTGTCGAGAGCTTTAGAAGCGTCGAAACCAAAGCAAATTTGGAATTTATGAAATCCTGCTTAAGTGCATAATCAGATCTGCAGGAAAGACAAACAGACTGACATAGATATAGAATTTAGGCTCATCACCCGTCTGTAATGAAGGCTGCGCAGTTGAAATGGTGAAGAGACAGCAAGGGAGCTGATAAATAACCCCATAAATTTCATCTGAAATTGAAGTTAATGTTACATTTCGTGTATCTAAGAACGATCCGGAGAAGACGACATACACAAGAAAATGATCAGAAACAGAATACCTTATACCTGATGGAGTACTCACTTAAAGAGATGTCAAGCTAAAACAAAAATCAGCAATGCAAGACAACACAAGACATTGTAGTCTTGAAGGATCAGCTAGCTGCAGCAGCCTTCTATTCACCATTGCAATATGCACAATAAATTGAAAATTGCAATTCCATTTCTGTAAATCTGTTTTGAGATCAATAAATTCCGTTTCCTCGCCTGATTTTTTGTAAGCGGCAAAGGAGGTGACTCAAATCCCTAACTAATGGTGAGACGGACCGTCTTACCAATTGAGATGCGTTGTCCTCCAAACTCACCTGTGGAACGAGGGGCCGAAGTGCAATTGTGAAGCAGAACAAAACCATCGGAACTCAGAAGAAGATTTCAAATCTGCCTGGTCAATGAGTGCCGGCCGCACCGGAACGAACAAAATACCGAATCGGGAAAAGTTATTTTCGGTTCTAACTTCTAATGCCTAATATATTGGGATTTATTCCGCTGATCGGAAGCCATCAGCACCGATTAAATTAGGGTTTTAGAACGGAGTTCAAAGGGGATTTCCGTGAAGTTAGTAGTATGTGTGTTTTGTGTTTTTAATTTATTTTTCTAATTTTGCGCTCTGTAATGAGTCTTAATTAGGGTTCTTGTAAAAGCACACCATTTCTTTTTGGGAAAACGGCAAAACTCGAACCCCGACCTATCGATTATCGTTGCGCTTCGTTATTTAAAATCACACAATATCACTCCATATGAGCCCTACTTTTTCAATTTCCTTTCAAGTTACAGTTTCACACATTCACTTCACTCCATTAATGGCAAAATTGTTCCAACTACTTGTTTCATTACTTATAAGCTATGACTAAATCTATTCAGATGTTTAAACAATCTTAACAAATTTCTATATACCCATTACATGCCAAGAACTTCTATATGTCCATAGCTGAACTAGTCCTGCTGTTTAAAGATGCTTTTGAACAGCAGAATGCAGTGGAAGTAATGCAGTACAGGAAATTAAACAGCAGAATACAGAGAATTACGTGGTTCGATCCCAGATGGCCAGATTCCCATTACACCGGATAAAGTAAGGATCCATCTGCTGTAGCTGATCAACTATGTATGTAAATAGTAATACAAACAGTGAACCATTTGCGAAAACACTCGGAAGTAGATGATGATCATGCAACAAGAAGGAAGAAGACACTATCAGGAATGTACTAAATAGACATGATACTTGCATTGCTGAACTAGTCTTCTTGTGGACACTTGTACGATTCTTTAACCTTTACTTGGAAGTTCACAATTTCCTAAAAATCCATTACATGCCAAGAACGCTAGCCAGCTTCCGAACAACCCGAAGTGAGCTGGCTCATAGTACATCCCCTAATTATGAATTATCTGAACTAGTCACTGATTCTGGTTCCTACTGTGAAGCGAAATCCAGCTATCTTGTTTACAGATTTCCTTCTCGTAAGATACCGAGAAATAAAAATTGTATCTTCTCAAAATATGAACGTTCTTGGGGGCCGATGTAAGAACATTACAGTTTTAAGCATAGTCTTCTATGCTGCGCTCATCTCTGTTTTGTTTCAACGGCCTTCTTGTCGATCCTACATTTCTACTCCCCAGAATGCTACAGAATCGACGTCTTCTCCCACTAATCTGAGCCACCTGGTTTTTGGTATAGCTGGCTCAGTTAATGCCTGGCATGGAAGGAAATCGTACATTGAGTCCTGGTGGCGCCCAAATGTCACACGAGGCTTTCTCTTTTTAGACAAACCCCCTACCGATGACCTCCTCCCCTGGTCTCAGGCCTCTCCTCCTTACAGAGTATCCGATGATCTAACAGCATTTCTCGGAAAATCTGATGTCACAGGCCAGCGGATGCTAAATGCAGTAAAGGAGACTCTCCGAGAGGACCATGAGAACCTTAGGTGGCTAGTGATGGGAGATGATGACTCCATCTTTTTCATTGATAACATGGTTGATGTTCTTGCACAGTATGATCATACAAAGTACTACTACATCGGTGGTCATTCCGAGTTTATCTTGTCAAATTTTTGGTTTTCGTTTAATCAGGGATTCGGTGGGGGTGGAATCATTTTGAGCTATCCTCTGGCTAAAGCTCTGGCTGAAGATATGGAGAGCTGTTTGTTGAGATACAGGCATGTGAGTGCTGCTGATCAAGCTACCAAGTTTTGTATTTATGATTTTGGAGTTAGCCTCACTGCCCTTCAAGGAATTCATCAGGTACTTATTTTAGTCAACTATCCATGGTGATCTTCCATGCATTTGGTATTGTTTAGAAAAAATCGATCTTTTCTAATAATTTCACACTGCAGATTGATCTTCGAGGAGACTTGCGAGGATTTTTATCAGCTCACCCTCAAGCCCCCTTAATGTCCCTCCATCACTTAGACATGGCGTTGCCAATCTTCCCCTCCAAGGACCGGTATGTCTCCACGCGTCACCTTATGGAGGCAGCCCGTGTTGACCAGTCAAGAATGTTACAACAAACCATCTGCTATCACCGCACGAACAACTGGTCATTTTCAATCTCTTGGGGCTACTCTGCACAAATTTACGAGGCCATAATGCCTCGGAGCTACTTACAAATGCCGATAGAAACGTTCCTGGGTTGGCAACCTATTCCACATCCACCACGTTACATGTTCAATACACGTGACATGTTAAACAACTCTTGTGAAACTCCTCATGAATTCTTCTATGATAAAATCGAGAAGAGAAAAGGAAATCAGATATTAACGACGTTTTCTAGAGCATGGGCACGCGGTTTGCCAGAGTGTTCATCTAATTCAGCTGATTCTGTTTCCACAGTTCTGGTCTATTCACCAGCCAATAAGCGCCTTGAGGTATGCAATCTTGAGTGATCATATTCCTTTCTTTAAATTAACAGTTCTTAACTAATCTATGTCTCTTGTTCGTTCAGATGGATAGAAGTGAGTGTTGTGACATCGTTCGAGTGGATAAAGGCATAGCAGAAGCTAGAATTAGGGAATGCGGGACTGATGAGATCTTTGCTTGACTGAACTTTCAGAGGACTCTGCGAAAATGAGGGGATGTACTCTTTCATGCGTGCATATATAGTTTGCGAAGTTAACAGTTAATACCAGATCTGCTTGATTCAGGCAAAACCGCAAAAGTACTTGTACATCCATTTGTTAATTTCTTCCTGAATTGCTACCTCATCAAACTATCACTAGTTTATATTCGCATATGCAAAAGACCTTCTCAAGAACAACCATATCTCGGTAAGGTTGTAGCCTTGTAGGCCACCAAAAAACTTGTCTGAGAGCGTTAGAACTGTC
This sequence comes from Plantago coronopus, assembly GCA_036897195.1. Taxonomy (NCBI): domain Eukaryota; kingdom Viridiplantae; phylum Streptophyta; class Magnoliopsida; order Lamiales; family Plantaginaceae; genus Plantago; species Plantago coronopus. The sequence goes on from JAYMSL010000154.1 coordinate 12,061, forward strand.
AAAACCAAAGCTAAATACGAATTTCCGGAGATTGGAAATTGCCGATACTTACACATGTGATCGTCAGTCAACAATACCAGCAACACAACATAATCATCAACTCACTATATACGTCACCATCGATTCCCACACAATCTGGTTAGCATGTATGTTCAGCAGCCCAAATCTAGGCAATCGTAGTACTGTAATAACTGTATCTGAATAGACCACCAGACAGCGGCGGATCCAGGCCAGGTAGAGCCAGCTCGACTGCCCTCGCCGAAGAAGAAAATTTACTCAGCATTGTTCACACTTCACATTCTTATCTTTAGTCCAGTGGACAAGCATGAATGCTTCAGCATGAAGTTCATGAGTTTGAAACCTAACTCTCATAATATTTGAAACTTAACTCTCATAATATTTGGTTTTTATTACAACTTGCTGCTTTTCTTCTCAAAAATCAAAATATTAAGTACACATCACAACTTGCAAGTACCACATCACAAGTCACAACTTGCTTTTGTTTCTCAGAATATTAAGTACCACATCCTTGCCTTTTCAGAGCTTTTTTTAAGTACCACATCCTTTTTCAGACCTATTTTTCCCAAAAATATTAATTTTCAATTTCCTTCTTGAATCATTGGCCACTCATATAGTCATATTCAATATCGTTTTACATGAATTTTATTTGTATTACAATTTAATATATATATACTACTGCATATTTTACATTTATTTAATTATTTGAATAATATACACAGTAATTCTCACTAAAATATCCCTACTCATCTATACTACTATTAAAAAAAGAGGTGAACTATATTGGATGCACACCAACATTTAAATTGCCTAATATACCCTTTGAATTTTAAACAAAAAAAGTCAATAAAAATAGAAACATGAACAGCAATTTGATATAAATTTTATTGGTCACTTAAAAGGCTAATTCATTGATTACAATTGCACTTAAAATTAATCCATGCATCTATTAAATAAGAAATAAATTTGATTGGTCACTTAAAAGGCTAATTCATTGATTACAAATGCACTTAAAATTAATCCATGCATCTATTAAATAAGAATGACCACTAATGGTCAATCACAAATTGAGATCAGTAGTTATATAGAGAGGCAGTACATACGTCTTCTTCCACCACTTAAATTCATGTCATGTATTCTGGAAATTTGCTCCGATGAAGAATGAACGTACGACGAGTGTAGAGAGAGCGAGAGCAAAAGATCGTGAATGACAGAGAGAAAGACGCGAAGTCATGAGTGCAATGGAAGCGGAGAGCGCACGATCAAGACACCGTGAATGACAAATGTAAAGAAGGCAAGCAATAGCACGCGAGAGGGCATGAGATCGTGAACGGTAAAGAGAAAGACGTGAAGACATGAGTGTAACAAAAACGAGAGCGCACGATCAAGACAATGTGAACAACAGAGGCAAAAGAAGACAAGCAATGGACGAAGAAGAACACCATTCATATCTAAGACGGAGGCAAGAAAATTATGGAACACTGACTCTAACATTAGGCTTATAGTCTTATACTATGATTTCATACACAACACTAGATTTATACTATGATTCATATACGAAGAATGTTGTTAAGCGAGAAATATTTTCGAAATTCCAATAATTAATGTAATGTATTTTAGTATATATTATAATTACAATTATGAAATAACAATTCATTTCAAATATTTCGCACGCGGGTACTGCGTGCGTATTTGCTAGTACTAATTAATGGAACAAGATAGGTCCATGTTATCAAATTTTATTTCTATGGCACAATTACCATATATACACGCGAAAAAATATATCGCTACTTAAATTTTGACGTCCTGAAAATTGTCCTAAATTCGCCACTGCTACTACCAGATGATAATTTTAGATTGGTAAATGTTATCTGACAAAGGATGTGATCTTGGAATAATCCTGCTATCATCCCCCAGTCTGTACTGCGCTTTCAGAAAACCCGAAAATCATTAAAAAACGCGGATATTCGACTTGGCCAGTAGGCTAAACTGAGGCCTCAAGTCCTCAACTTAAAAGTGAGAAACCTGTGTCTACATTTACACGGGTCACGGTATTCAACTTAAGAAACCTGTGTCTACAACTACACTGCCCGTTTCTTTAGCAGATTTTGGAAAGTTTTGGATATGATTTTCAGAAAGTTGATGATTAGGATATGACTAGCTGACTGTTTGTTGGATTTGGATATACTTTCAGAGTTTAATTTGGATACGACTGACTGTTAACTTTTCCAAAAAGATAAAATCTAAATCTGGTAAAATATTTAAAATTTTGAAAATCCCTTAAAATTCTGGATATTTTCTCCTTAAGAACAGATCGTCTTCTTAACTACAGTCATAACAGTCTTGATTTGTTTGTTAAAACTTATCCTATTCCTACTCCTGAAAATATCTATATAAAGGTTCCACATTCATGGGTTAAACTCACACTTTCTTGAGCCTTCCATCATCATCATATATCCCTACAGAAAATATCACACACTAATTGTTCTGATCAATCAGGATGGCACCTGCCATGACTTATAATAGTCCGAACCCTGAGTTTCCGGCGAAGCTCACCGGGCAGGTCATCCTCTGCTCCATCATTTCAGCATCCGGAGGTCTCATGTTCGGTTATGATATTGGGATTTCCGGAGGCGTTACATCGATGGACGATTTCTTGTTGAAGTTTTTCCCCAAAGTCTATCAGAAGAAGCATAGAGTCCATGAGGACAATTATTGTAAGTATGATAACCAGTACCTCCAGCTGTTTACGTCGTCGTTATACTTTGCAGCGATTGTCAGTAGCGTGGTGGCATCGTGGTGGTGCAAGAAGTTTGGTAGGAAGCGTGCGATGCAGATGGCTGCAATTTTCTTCTTTGTTGGTGTTATTTTGAACACTGCTGCTGTTGATATTTACATGCTCATTATTGGAAGGATTTTGCTTGGTGCTGGTGTTGGATTTGGTAACCAGGCAGTGCCTTTGTTCATATCAGAAATTGCTCCGCCTAAGTACAGAGGAGGCCTAAATGTTTGCTTCCAGCTCCTAGTCACGGTCGGAATCCTGATAGCCAACCTCGTCAACTATGGCACGTCGAACATTCATCCTAACGGTTGGAGAGTGTCGCTCGGTGGTGCTGTCGTTCCTGCCCTTTTCCTAGGCATCGGCTCCATATTCATCGTAGAGACTCCCACCAGCCTTATCGAGCGTGGATACAAAGATGAAGGCATGGATACTCTCAGGAAAATCCGAGGCGTGGAAGAGGTCCAGAAGGAATTCCGCGAAATTGTTCATGCCACTGAGGTTGCAGCCACTGTCACGCATCCCTGGAGGAACCTCTTCAGGAAACGTTCAAGTATTCCTCCGTTGGTTTGCGGAACAATTATACAAGTTTTCCAGCAGTTTACAGGTATTAATGTGATTATGTTCTATGCTCCAGTCCTGTTTCAGACTATGGGGTTCAAGTCGGATGCTTCGTTGCTGTCTTCAGCTATCACTGGCGGGATCAATGTTCTTGCGACGCTGGTTGCAGTTTTCGGGGTTGACCGTTTTGGAAGAAGGGTCTTGCTTATTGAAGGTGCCATTCAGATGATTATTACTCAGGTTCTAACTGGAGTAATCCTTGCAATATATTTGAAGCCGACGAGTACTATCCCCAGCCCATGGCCATACCTTTTGATTTTGTTTGTCGGTATCTTTGTTGGTGGATTCGCGTGGTCATGGGGACCCTTGGGGTGGTTGATTCCAAGTGAGATCTACCCTCTGGAAACACGTTCGGCTGGTTTTTCTGTTGCAGTGATCACTAACATGATATTCACTGCTATCATAGCACAAGCATTCTTGACTATGTTGTGCACCATGAAGTCAGCAATCTTCTTCTTCTTTGCATCTTGGATCGTAATTATGGGCATCTTCGCCTACAGCTTGCTGCCAGAGACCAAGGGAATCCCGATTGATGAGATGGAGGAACGAGTCTGGAGGAAGCACTGGTTCTGGAAGCGTTTCTTCGAGGATATCCCTGGACAAGTCTAGGAAGAGTTTATGTTCAGCTCACAAGTTTAGCTGCTTTTTTATTCAGTTGTAGTATATGTTCTTAGTTTTGAGTAGCTGAATTTTGTATGAATTTGATAGGCTGGTTGTTTTCTGGCAACAGTAGTCTGATAATAATCCTCTTACCATTTTTCATGTAAAATTATCCATTGATTTCTTGTTCTTTGTCATCTTAATTTGTTTCTCTTAGTTATTGATTACTTCAATAATCTGCTGATATTATAAGACTTTCAGTGCACTTATGCAAGTGTTAGGAAATTACACAGCTGAGTAGAAACAAGTACTACGAGACTAGCACAAGCAGGTTAAAATCAACTTTGAAATTGGGGACTGGAGACTTACTTGGTCTTCAGATAGTTTTGAGGTTAGTTGCAAGAAAGTGGGGATTGGGGACTGTTAGTGAAACCTTCTGAAATGGTCAGTAATCACTTAAGAAAGTCTCACTATTGAAATACCAGTTATTTCTCCACCCTTTCAGATATTCCATGTCCTGTTGTTATTGTTGATTGAATCGAATGCAAATGATTTCACCGTCCGACAGTAAATAGAAAATCATACGCCTTACAAACTATCATTCAGATAGAAAATTAATGTGGTAAATAGGATGAACTGTGTTTCTTTCTGGGTTTTTCAATGTGATTATGATACATTGATACCCTGTTTCTACTGGTTTGTAAATTTGGATCAAGAACTGATTTTATGTTTCTTTTTTAGAAAGATGAGTGCAACATGAAGAATGTGATTTTGTTCTGTTTTGCTTGTGAAAGGGAAATAGATTGAACTGCTCAAGTCTGGTTTCTTCCATTTTCCTCTTGTTTGCTGATTCAGTTCATATGACACAAGAAGTAACTGGAAGTTTTCCAACAAGACAAGAACCAAAATCCAATACCTTCTTGATTCTTAAACCCAAAGGTCCCAGACCAGAGATAGTGCACATCAATCATTACGACACGTTCGTAGTTTTTTAAGGTTCGCTTTGATGAACAACGCAAAAACTTGATATTATTGATAATTTTGAAAGAGGACACTCTCGTGTTAATAAGACTGTATACATTTGTAACGTCTCAAAACAGTTGTTTATTTTTTAATTTAGGAAATTCCAATAAACTGGTCTACTTTAATTCTTTGTCATTTTGTGAAAGTTTAAAATAATTTTATTATCATTTTATCTTAAAAAGCAAGCTTGGAACCAAACAACAATATCACTAACAAATATATTATTTTCTTTAACAAAATTATTGCAACATTTCAAGGCTCTTTTAAAGAAATCTTTAAGAATAACTCACAAATTTCTATCGAAAGCATTAGAAAAGTTCATTGTTTGTAACTTTGATCACACTTAAAAAAAAGGCTGAAGAATATAAACGTATTACGGGTATAAATAGATGCGACATTTCTAACTCTAAATTTTTAATTGAGAAAAAAATGTAGTTTTTCTCCAATATATAGGAAAAGATCTCTAATTAATTATTTAGAGAAATAGAAACATTAATATTAGATTAAAACTTTTTCAATGTAATATATAATAATCTACACATTGTTAAATCAGCTTAAATAAGTAAAATGTATTAATAATTTTCTATGAAGCCTAATTAGTATTAATGTTTTTGTTAACTTAATAAAAACAAGATTAGGTCAACGTATCACCATACTCTATAACCTTATGACAAAAGTTATTAATGTTAGAATTATTTACCTTTTAAAAATAATTATCTATTAATATTTTTAACCAAAGTAGTATGGTAATAATTAGGTGGAAAAAAGTCAAAGCATTGATCATTTTGGTTGGTAGTTTGCTTTAAAACACTTAATTAACGAAAACAAACTGGGTAAGTTAATAATACATAATTGGCGAGAATTGGAAGTCATGAAACAAATTTAAGAGACCATTTTCTTTTTTTGAAAACTTTACGAAACAATCTTAATTATTATGATAATTTTTTCTGCCAGGGGCACCTCTCAATGTAGCAAAGGATTTGAATAGTGAGAGGGAGTATTACTGGTCTTGTCCCTATAATAAAAGAAAAAAAAACTTATGATGAGAGGACCAGAATTGGAAGTTATGAAATAAATCACGAAAATGTCTTATTATAGAGGAGAGGGAAGAGATAGAAATGCAGTTTTTTTTAAGAGGTAAAGAAAAAGAAAAATCTTTGTTTTAGAGGGAAAGAAAGCGAGGAATGAACAGAGCTAAGACTTAGAGAAGGAAGGAGAGTTTTTTGCAGAGGTAAAGAAAGCGATAAATCCTTTGTTTTTCAACGCAAAGAAAGAGAGTAATGAATATAGAGATCTTAGAACAGAAAAGGGGAAGTCAGGGAGAGTGTCTTGTATTTATTGTGGAATTCAAAATTGGTTTAGATCGGATTGAATTCTAACACAAGCTTGTAGATGATGAAAAAGAGTAATGAATATAGAGATCTTAGAACAGAAAAGGGGAAGTCAGGGAGAGATGATGAAAAAGAGTAATGAATATAGAGATGTTAGAACAGAAAAGGGGAAGTCAGGGCGAGTGTCTTGTATTTATTGTGGACTTCAAAATTGGTTTAGATTATTACCAACCTTTAGATCAACGTATTCATCGCTGCCGACAGTGGTTTGAATTACCAACCTTTAGATCAATGGATGACTCGAACTCCCGACCTATTGGTTGGAAGTGAAACGTGTTATCAACTGAGCTGCGCTTCGTTGTCAATCTCCCATGTAGTATTCAAGTATATGTCATATTATACCCGGGACAACATAGGGAAGAAGAGCATACATCCTCGGTTAACACGTAGATCACATAGCCGGTTAACATGATCATCACAAATGTATTTTGAGTAGTTTTCCTAATATATTTTACAAATATTTCCCCATTCGTTAGTTATTAGCATGTAAACTTTTTAAAAATAGAAATTTTATTTTGTTGGATTATGTGAACTTGGACCTTTTATTGATCAAGTAATTCCTATTTTTAGTATGTATACTTTGTCAAAATAATTTCCTTTTTGATACTTAGATTTTTTTGTTTTAAAATAGCTAGTTTTATTTGTAAATTATATATATAATTTTCCCTTAATATTTAATGTTCCAAACTTTCCAAACTTCATTACAAACAAGTATATCTTAAATAGTGAGCTATTACATTTGATACTGTAATTTGTTACACCCGTTTAAAATTAATAGTGCATTTAATTTTGGAATGATATTGAAATAAGTAACAAATAATCATGTAGAACCGTAGGTTAAGTATGACTTGCACAAATTTTTCTTACTTCTTGTTTGCATTTACTCAAATTTTACAACACTTGCAACTTTGATCTTCCTTACGCAAAAGGAACTATTTTTAGCAGATAAGGTTTTTCATTTTCCCTGACTTTTTTTAGGGGAAAGATCATTCATACATTCGCCTGCCTATGTGCTTTAGGGTGATTGGTAGCACAAAATGCACATGTTTTAATGGTTGACGGTCGTGGTTTTGTAACTTGGTTAGAAAATTGGATGGGATGCACATGGGCCAGCCCTCAAAATCAACTAGGCCGCATCTTGAAATGCCTCTAGCTGGGCGTTTTGGGATCAGGTTAATGAGTAGTGATTTCAGAAATCAGCTTGTAGGTCCATTTGCATGTGCATTCCAACTTCCAAGTGTACTTGGGCTGGGCTATCAATCAACAAAAAAATTCGGTGAAAACACGTTCAGTATTCCATATGTTGATTCCTTCTTTAGGCTTTGCATGTTCATTCTGAGTGGTCAAAGTGCACTTGGAATCAGCCTACTACCAATCAATCTTTAAAGTTATTTTCAACGTAGTTTTGATCTTGTGCATGGATGAGTGAAAGCCAACCCCTATTACTTTTCATCTTATGTTTCATACAAGTATCCCTTTTGCAGTACTCAATTAGATTGCATTAATATGTGGCTTCCTCAAACTTCAGATAGTATAATACTCCCTCCTATTTTTAATATAAGACGTTTTAGCATTTTCACACATTTTAATACATCTCATTAAACTCATTGTTTTCCTAAATATTCTTCATTCATGTTATTAACAAGGTTATTATAATACTTTGACCAATAAGATACTTCAAATGTCATGAATTTCAATAAACTACATTAATTAATAAGTATAATAATTCAAAAAGGTTATTAGAAATTGCAAAACGTCTTATATTATGCAAATAATGTAAAAGCTAAAACATATTATATAAAGAATAGGGGGAGTACACATCAGACTCAAGAAGAGAGTTCTATTAAATATAACTGTTGCTATTTTACTTGTTGCAGTAGCCAGTATGTATCAAATGAACATGTTCCTATCATTTGTCCAAATTTTGTTTGTAAAGTTTTTTTTTGAAAAAAAGACAAATTTTACCTATACTAATTCTACACATATAACACCTTATAAGTCTGTATTCAGTTCATCTTAATTTTAGTTTTGTTACGTTCAATTCAGTTCACGTGTGCATAGTATAAATTTATACTTGAATTCAGTTCAGGTCCGTTAAGTTTAGTGAATTGAACATAGACTAACTACAGTACACATGTACCAGCCTTATAACTTCAATCTAATATTCTTCTACAGGAGTTCGAACCTCTAATTCTCCTTGACTACTCTGATATCCTTACCACTTGATCACCGATATAATTACGTTTATAATTACATATGTAACTGAACATAATAATGGTTACAACTTACAAGTTACAACAACGAAAGTTGCAGGCCCCTCGATAGTGGCAAGATATAAATGTGGAGAATGAGTTAATTTAAATAATGGAAATTAAAAGGTTGGCGTAGCTAATAATTTGACCGAAACAAGAACAGGACTGGCAGGCAGGCTGGCAGGATAGCTCCCAAGTCTTTGGAATTGTTAAATCCAATGTTGCCTGCCTGCCTGCACAATCTAATCTAATCTAATCTAATCTAATCTACCTTAATTCTTCTTACCTACTACCTACACAACTTGCAGTTAATTGCTAACCTGTCTACTTCTGAGATCATATATTGCATTAATACCCCAGTCCCCAGTAATATTCATCATACCTGCTTAAAACTTAGGTAGTGTTTACCATTGCTGGAAAAAAGTGTTTTTATGCATGCTTCTGGAGAAAAAAAAAACAGAATTGAAGTGTTTTATTTCACAACTTCTGCTTTTGCTTTTCTAAAAAAAAAAAAACAGGTAAACGCTGCTTTTGAGAAGCAGCCCAATGCTTGTTTTTTCCTCTTAAAGCACTCCAGGCTGTTTTTTTTTCCTAATTAGAAAACACCTACAACTTTTTATCAAAAACAATTTTATACCACTTTAAGCAAAAACAGGTTAAAAACAATTCTGAAAAACAATGGCAAACACTCACTTAGTTCTACAGCTTATTTTGAATTTGTATTGAGGAAAAGTTAAAAATTATCCTTATTTTTACATACTTAAAACTATCATAATCCTACTCTCACTCCTAAACTAAGACAATACCAACCTTATAACAACACACCAATACCAACTTTATAACCCCAAATAAATCTCCACATCCGGAAATCGAACTCGGGACCTCTCACCAATACACCCTGCACCTTACCACCACTGCACCACCCCCTGGGTTTGAAAATTTTTCAAAAATATAAATTTTGTTGTTTGTGAGGATCGACCCTAGAACCTCGACAAAATCACTCAAATACTCTCATTAAGAATGTTATTCAGCACCATCTTTCTAAAAAGTATAATACGAATATATAGTCTAGGTGGGAAGTTGTGGTGTTCTTTTTTTTTAAAAAAAACATCAATTTTTTTATGGTGTATCAGTAAATTATACAAGATCGATATAAAACTGACATTAACTCGTGAGTTGTAAATATGCTTCTTTTGGCCTATGAATTACATACTTCAGACCATTTATATCATTTTGTATATCAGTTGTACTTGTAACCGTGTTTGTTAGGAGGAGTGATCTATTTCAATACGACACATATAAAAATATTTTATTAAGAGAGGTCAGCTGAGAGGTCAAAGCGCTTGTAGCCGAGTGGTGGTTAGCTGAGACATCCCTGATTCGAGAGGTTATGGGTTCGATCCCCGCAATGGGTGATTATTTATTTGATATTTCCTCTGTATTGAGGCTTGGAGTGTATTTCGTTGATTATTAGTTAAAAATTCGTAGAACGATTGTAATTGTAATAGTATATCTCAAAAAAAAAATATTTTATTAAAAGTTTTAAACGAAGGAATATTATGCAAATTGGAATGCACGTGAGACGTGACAAAATTAGCGATATTAATGGGGGCATGAAATAGTGTGCAAATTGCAAATGGTGACGGAGAACCCGATTCCAATGTATGCGCTGGTTACCTAAATTATAAGAAAACCCAAATTCGAAACAAATTCTATAATTGAGCTAGATATTAAATTTCAAAACCGACAGGATATAATAAATTTGAATTTAATAGCTACTAATTCCATGTTTCACTATATTTCCCCTCAACTTTCTTTATTCCATTTTCTGGTCCCCTCTCAGATCACTCCACCTCAATTTTGTCATAGAAGATAGAACGACCTTTTAGCGAAATCATTTCCTTATATCCTTTCCTTTTCATGAAGATTTCCAAATCAATATCCCTTTTTCTTTGTTCTTTTTCCAAAAATAAACAAATACCACTAAGTTACATATATTAATATTTAATAAGTGTGCTAAATTACATGAACTATGTCAAACATGCATGCGTAGACATATGTTGATCGCGTATCATGATGCGATTACAATACTATTTTTTTGTGAAAAAACAGTTGTTTACTTTAATTTTTGACACAAAAGATAAGGGGATGAGTAAACTATTATTAATGGTAGAGTTTAATGTATTATTAGAAATTAGTTAGTGATGGGTTAGTTTTTATACTTGAGTTAGTGAGAATAAATAATCATTTTAAACTTTCCAAAAATGGTAAAGAATCAAAAGTGAACAAATTCATTGCGACGTTAAGAATGACAAAAGTGGATAACTGTTTTGAAACAAATGGGCAAAAAAATCTAAATGGTTTTACCCTTATCTGATGATATTCTAATGCATTACTCTGATCGACCACCTTTTTGTATGTCAAATCTTGTATATGTGAGCGTAAGGATATCAAGTCATGAAAATTTGGCTCAATAAAAAAACATAGCAAATTATTACATTAAAATCATCAACCTTAGAGATATTATCATAAAAGTGTAATTCATGAACTTAATGTCATATAATCGTTGGCTTATTTTTGGATAACGAACATAATGTCTCACACTATTGTAGTGTGGGTGGTGGAGAGCTTTCTTTGTACTTCATCCTAAAGAGTAGAATTACGTGAAGGGCTTGAGTTAATATACAAATTGAATAGTTCAATTTTGAACAAACTCTATGATTAATAAAAATACTTCTATACTATATTAAAACCTATGAATATATAGTAGAACGCTTACGAAATGAGAATAGTATTTTGTGTTTATGGGAGTTTCTCGACATTTCATAACAAACACCCACCTCATTCGAGATTAGTAGAACTTTCATACATGTTTCGGATTCGTTTGCAATAATAAAATGTGAAGGGGTGGAAGTGAGATTGTTTGTAGAAAAGAAGCATCCCTAAAACTCACCAACCTAAACCAAACTGGACATAAAAAAACAAGCACAGTGAAGTGACAGCAGTCTTCAACAAACTCTCCGCCACCTCCATACCCATAAATACCCACCTTTCCTTGCATCGTTTCCGTCGAAACCGAGTCACTGACTCATTCCCCAACTCACTGACTCGGCAGAAAAGTGTCTGAGCACAGAAAGTTCAAACCTTTTTCACATTTCACTCTGCGCCGCCGCCAAAATGCCAATCGCCGCCACTCTCAACCTCGCTCCATCTCCGCCCCGTCTCAGCCACAAGATCAACGCTAACGCCAGCAGCCTCTCCTTCTCAGTCTCACCTGTTTCCTTATCTCTGCCTCTGAAAACATCTCCCCTGATTTCTCTATCTGTGAGTTCTTTACAGAAGCCCCTTTTTGTTGCATTTTCCGCCAATGTGACTGAGGTAGATACCAAATTGGAAATTGATGGAGGGAGTGGGGGGTTTGATGGGAGTAATGGTGGAGCTGGAGGAGGAGGGGGCGGAGATAACAATGGTGGGAGTGGTGGGAGTGAAGGTAATGATGATAAGAGGAAGAATGAGGCGGAGGCTTTGATGGCGTTGGCTCAGGCTGGGAGGAGTTTGGAGAGCTTGCCTAAGGATTTGGTGGTGGCTATTCAGGATGGGAGGATTACTGGAGCGGTGGTTTCGAGGTATTTGGATATTGAAAAGTCCAAGTTTTTGTCGTGGTTGATGCAGTTTGGTGGGTTTAAGGAGAGATTGTTGGCTGATGATCTGTTTTTGGCCAAAGTTGCTTTTGAATGTGGTGTTGGGATGTTTACTAAGGTAAAAAGATTTCATCTTTACTGCTTTTTGTAGACGGAGTTTACATGTGGGGTGAGTTTTTCTTGGTTGAATTTGTGGGATATTAATCTGTGTTGGATGTGGTTAGGACTCCAAGATCGGTTTGTGTTGGCTGTTTCTGAATTGTGCATACTTATCTAGAAATGAGATCTTAGTTGAATGTTATAGTTTGTTGAAATGCTAATTTTTCTGAGGGATTTCGAAGGGAAGATGAATAGAGCGCATGATCGCTTGTTGGAATAGCATCAACCATGTTCATACTTTAGACTGAGTCATAGTTTGTGTACACTGTTTCATCTGAAAAGTTGGACCTTGTAATCATAGACAGGAGTGAGAATTTAAGCTCATATCTGATTGATATGAAATTCAAATAAAATTTCAATTTTTGGTTAAGTAAGTATATGTGTTGCAACTCTTGGAAACAGAATAGTACAATAAGGAAATAGAGAGATCGCTCTTGTACTTTGTAATCCCCTGCTTTCCATCACGTAGAGATAATGACTGGAAATGATGTAAATTGTGCGCCTTAATCTGCTATTTTAGACAGAATAATAAGAAGTGGCATATTTGAGGAAGCAGCCATCAGACAATTCCTTAACGGTTGGTTGGACGAACGAGTAGGATTGATAGTTTGGCTGGTTTAGGTTTTGCCTTTCCTTAAATGTCTACAAGCCTGGACTTCTTCACCTACGCCCTTGCTAAGATTCCTTGTAAAAACTGAATGGTTTAAGTTCTGTTTGCCTTAACCAACAGCAACATCCATCATTTGGCAAGTCTGAAGCTGCATTTTGGTTACCCTTTTACAAGTGTTAAAAGTACCTAGCATACAATTGTATCTTTTCATACGCTTACAGAGTTATAGTATTTCTTAAAGTGGGCAGAACTGAAGTTAGTTAAGGATACATATTACCTGAGAAATTGTCTTTTTTAAACAAGGTTATGGTATTACTGTTCTGCCATGTATGAGCATCTCTGGTAGTGTCCATTTTGCAATGCATCTGCAGTTCTGCACCTATGTCTTGATTTGTACACAATAAATCCTGAGAAGGAACCGTCTCTGCGCTTTGTCCTCTAGTAATTCCATAAGTTACATCTGATATGTCATGTTCTTTGACTTCTTTCTATGATTTTGTTCTCAAATTTCTACAAAAAACTTGCATATGTGTAAGTGGCAAACAGAGGCTCAGTTTCTCACTGGCTTTTTAAGTGTATGCTTTTTTTTTGGGATAAGCAATGGTTTCAATATATAGAACTTAAACGTCTTCAATTTTGTTAATTTTCGGCCCCTTGCTTTCTGATTGTCAAAGTTTTACATACTTTTTATATTGGTTTTACTATCAAACTTAGTACTATTAAATATGATATTTGCTTTATGTTTTGCAGACTGCTGCAGAATATGAGAGACGAAGGGAGAACTTTTTCAATGAACTTGAAGTTGTCTTTGCTGATGTGGTATGTCTACTTCCTTATCATGGATAACTTATATCAATTCCGTGACTTTTCTTGGGCTGCAATTTGCAAGGCATATATACCAGCTCCCACCTCCGCCTCTCCACTTGGTGTTTTCCTTCTCTATCAATTTTTCTCAAATATGGAGCTGGAAATAGGGGTAGGCTAGTCAAAACAGGCACCATCTTCTGTTCGAGCAGCATATCAAGGAAACTACATGGTAGTATTGTCCTTACTGTGTGGAGTGATTATTAGTTATTATCCAACCACGAGAATTTCAGAGGCAATTAAGTAATAGTCTAGTCCTGTTTTGAGCGGGATGGGAGTCAATAATTGTTATCTGAATGTATGCTCCAGAGGAAATTATATTTGCCCCTTGTCATGAAGATTCAAATTCCAAGTTACTTTTCCCGCTTGTCACTGCTCAATTTAGCTTGTCTTGTGCTCAGGTAATGGCCGTAATAGCAGATTTTATGCTTGTCTACCTACCTGCTCCCACTGTTTCACTCCGAGCCCCTCTGGCACTCAATGCAGGGCGCATGGCTAAGTTCTTTTTCAGTTGCCCAGACAATGCTTTCCAGGTGACACTACAAAAATCTTGTTCCGGTTCTTTATCGACTGTATTTGTACTTGTTTATGAGACCTTGATCTTAAATCCGCGTGTAGGTTGCTTTGCCAGGAGGCTCATATTCATTAGTACAAAGACTAGGTGCCATAGTGGTAAGCATAACTATTTTCACGTCATTTGGATATTGTTAATATGTGGCCTCCACCTCATTCTCTCATGGATCATGTTTCAGCGAAATGGATCAAAGCTGTTTGCTGTTGGCACTACTTCATCTCTGGTAATTTCATGTTTTGTTTTGTTAATAATTTTATTAGAAGCTAAGCTATTATCCTGATCACAAACTAAGACAGTGAAGTTTTTATTTTGGCAAGTTCATCCAAGAGGTGAACTAGAAATGTAGTTTCCCAGAAATCTTGAAGTGATTTAGCTAGTTTGACATGTATAACTCGAAAGGCATGGTCTTACTCCTCGGTGAAGAAGATAACCCTTATTTATGAATTAAATATAATTGCATACAAGACCAACGCTCCCCCTAAATCTGCTAAAGGTCTACAGCCATTTTAGGAAAGGTATCTGTAATGCATCCGGTTATCAAAAGAAAAAAATGTCTTCAGTTAACTGAAGGGGAAGAAAAGGAGATGATATGTTCAATAGTCTCTGGTTTTGATGATAAAAATTTCTTTAGTTTTTTTTTTCCAAAAACAATGTTTACCAAACTCTGATATGATCCCTAGAACTCCAGAAGTTCTAATAGTTAGCTGGTTGGAAATCAACTATCCATTACTAATTAAACTTCTCAGTTCAATGTTCATTTAAAGTATTCTACAGTCTTTACTACTTTAAGTAACAATGAGATCGGATATATTCTCATGCTGATGATGCATTCATCATGACTAGGTTGGTACTGTGATGACAAATGCGCTGATCAAAACTCGCAAAGCTGTTGACCAATCTGCTGCAGATGAGGTGGAGACTGTTCCTGTGGTTGCAACTAGCGTTGCATATGGTGTCTATATGTCAGTATCCAGCAACCTTAGGTATGGAATCTTCAAAGTTCCTCTGCACTGCTGTTTAGATCTTAAGAAACATAATATAATGGTTATCCTCATCTTTTGTTTCATAATAAAATTTGTGAATTCTGTGATCTTTTGTTTCTTCATACAATTTGTGAATTCTGTGATTAATATTCTTATCTGTGTCGTTCATTACTGAAACCACTTGAAGTATCGTCCATTGATAGTAATGTTATCTACTTTTTTCTCTCCTTTCTCCAACAGATACCAGTTACTAGCAGGTGTTGTCGAACAACGTATCTTAGAGCCTGCACTTCACAAACACAAATTGTTATTGAGTGCTTTATGCTTTGCTGTGCGAACTGGCAACACATACTTGGGTTCATTATTGTAAGTCTTTCACCCTCTATAACAATTTCTTTCCTGCCCTAATTATACAGTTTGTAATTTTGTTGAAATTCATTTCACAGGTGGGTTGATTATGCTCGTCTCATAGGACTCCAAAAAGCTCACGAAACCGATTCATAAGTAGATTTATTGCAACATGCATGAGCTTCCAGTGAGTGAATGCATGTTTTATTTATTAGTTGACATCTCAGGATCAACAGTTCAACGAACTGAGTATACCATAATACACAGCTTCGCGCAGTTAGGTTTGCTTTTTGTTTATACGTAAGTTTGGTTTGTCGAGATTGATTAAATGTGAATCAGTTGATATGCTTCTATATCAGTATACTGTCCTTGAGTTGAAAAAGATGATTCTATCTCATTATATATCGTGCATGATTATTACATCTGAAAGTAAATGTCTGAAAGTTTTCGTAATATTGGTTCGATTGGAAATAGGAAACTGTATGTGGATTTTGCAGGTTTCGATTTATCTGGAATTACATGCCCATCAACATTCCAATACATGCACTGTGAAATTCTTGCAAAATTGATTCTTGTTATGATCTCCTGCAGTATCTAGATTCATCAGTACATCCTTGTTTATTTTCTTCCATGTTGACACAATAAGGTTGCTGAACTAAATGCGAATCGGACAGTTATTTAGTATGCCCTTTACGGTTTATTAGATGCTAGTGACGCCCTTTACATTGTCACACATGCTTGTTTTTGTAATTCCACTCATCATCCATGAAAAATTCTGTGAACCTCTGACTACGTACAAAGAGAAAATATTTGTCTGTCAAAGACAAGATTTCTTCACAAGAGTTTATTGTGTCGACTGTCGACTATCTTTGTAACTAAAATAACATGACCTAACTCATACGCGTTCCAAGCTATACCAAACACCATGAGTAGTTAGTGTGCTACACTACACTAATCCGTTGCTACATTAACTAATTTTATGTACCTGTAATAATAAGATCATATTGAAAGATACCCAAAACCAACAGTTCAATAAAATTATGCATACATAGATTCTTGATTCAAATCCGGAAAATTTAGAAATACAGGTTTAGTTGAGTTTTTGTAACTCGAGGATATTTTGAGCCATGAAGCTAGCTTAACATAAGCTTAATTTGCAGTAAATATAATTATTTCCGAGTTCCCTTAATTGGTTCGGTTGTATATGACCTCTATTTATTATTTTTTTAAGAGGCAAAGCTATTATTCGATAAACTCTTAAACACAATGTTATGATAAGAAAACAATTTCACCTGTTGTTATCACAAGATTCCAATCTGATGTATCTGGGAATCAACATTTCAGCTGTATTCTGATTCAGAACTAAGTACATCTGCAGGTTTCGGTGGATAATTATAATTACAGCCATACGTACATCTTCTTGTACATTAGTGCAACATGAATTATTGATGAGAATGTATCACACCTGGCTAGCTAGCTACAGCAATTCAAACATATCCCTGGCATACTTGATCACTTGCTCGAAGTGGTGGGCCGTGTCCGGAGGGTGCGCCTCGATTCTGGGACGGTCAGGCACCACCCACCGCCCGTTGCTTGTCCGAATCATACCCTTATGCTCGTCCTGCCACCATTTAGGCGGCACGCCATACTCGCTTTTCAAGAAATTGCAATTTTTGTTCACTAATGCGATGTCCCTATCCGTAACCTGGCTGAACTTCTTACCCTTCCCATGGTATCCGTCTAGCAGATGCAGATGCGCCTCGAGATTATGAGCGTTACTAATGTCTTTGGTTTTTTTCAGAAACGGGGAATGAGTATGATCGAGGGCTAATTCGACACCAACATGCGCGTAGCTCCATGGAAACTGCATATGATCTTCGATGTACTTCTGATACTGGAATTTCTCGTTGGTGAGGATTCCAGGAACGGTTGGAACCTTGTCGTGTATGTTGATCACACGGAGGACTTTTATGCCTAATTCATCGCACCGTTCCTTGAACTTCAGGTTGCCAACTCTAGGTCCTGCGAATGAGAACACGGTGATTGGTACTTTAGTGAAGTCTCCATTTTCTTCTGTGATGTTCAGCTTCATTTCTGCAATGTCGTACGCGCTTAACAGGGCTAAAGCAGCCCCAAGACTGTGGCCTGTAATTGTAATGCTCATCTTCTCGCCCCTGTAGCGATGAATTATGCGTCTTAGTTCGGCCAAAACCTGTTCACGAGCAGAAAACGCACAGTACTTGCAGTTGTGCTCCTTGGAGGTGTACAAATCAAAGAAACCTGATTCGATTTTGATCGAAGGATCATTCCGGAAATGGGCAGGATGGAGTATATCCTTGAGGTCATGTATCCATTCCAGGTAAGTGACCGTTCCTCGCCAGGCAATGACTATGTCGCGTCTTCCTAGCCGCCGAATCTCCTCCTCGTCAGTAGCGACCGCCACGTAGCCCATCCAGTTCGCATGCTGGCTCCAGACGCTGTTCAAGCTCGAATGCTGGAAGAAATTTGGCAAATTGATGTTGGAAGTGGCGTACAGGAACCGCGTCAGGGTGTACCCACGATCCGCCATCCCCAACCGTTTGAAGAACTGAGAGCCCTGGTACTTGCATGTTCCACAGTATTTCGAATGAGCATCGAAATCAAAGGAATCATAACAGGCCTGAGCCATTTCCCCATAGCGAATGATCTCGCTGCGGAGATTTGAGTTCATGGGATCAAGGAGATTTTCCCAGTTCCTAGATCCCTGGATTTCTCTCCAGATTTCGCTCAGCGGCCTCGGGTCTACCGGGCTGAGTTCTTCTTCTTCGGTTTCTTGGATATCTGGAGATATGCTTGAAATAGTAGAGCACTTAAAGGTAAGTGAGTCTTTTGACAGGGTTGTTCTTCTGTTTGAGAAGAGGGTGTTTCGTGCTCGTTTATCGATCATTCGCAGGCGTAAGGATTTTCCGGTTTGGATTGTGGGATTGCTGAGAGTGGAGTGTAGAGTGGCCATGGCTGGAATGGTGGAATGCTTGTTGATTTTAGGTTAATAAGTAGTGGGGAGTGAGTGAACTTTGCTATCAAGCAGGAAGTGGAGATTTGTATGTCATAGTGTTGAGAAAGTGTTGGTGATATAGTGAAGTTGAATTGAAACCTGACCTAATGAATACGTGTTCATCATTTCTCTCGAGGTGACTCAAACCTACCGATCGAGGTAAAGCGTATTACCAACTGAGTTGGACTTTGTTGTTAATTACTACGGTGTTTCTGAATCCTGAAATAAAAATTCTGGAACAATTTTTTGTAAGCTAGTGAGACATTTAAGTCAGATTTGTGGTGGTTTTGGTTGTGAAAGTCTGGATTATTATGAACATTATTAGGTTAAGAATTTACTAGAATTATTAGGTTCTAAGATTTAAGGACTCAATGCTTGAAAACCATACACTTGTGTGATTGGTATTAGAAATTTCAGATGCGGATCACACTGAATTACTAGGGTGCGATTCTGATGACTTGGTGGCTACAAGGCAACTTGGCCCGTTGTGCCGGCTGCTGTACTATGGCAATTAATGCACAATATTGTATAACTACACCGCCTAACAAAATCACACGTATCTCTACAAATTCGACCTTGTAAATGAGATGGAATTTCTCGCAAATTAGAAATCAAACATCAACAACCTAGAGTAGTTATTGCCGATCAACATATAGTGAACTAATTTATGAGTTTTGGGGGTTCGAGCTGCTTCCGTAAAACTAATATATAAGTTTCCAACTATGGTAGACTCCTTCCGTCCCACAAAACTTTACCAATTTCCATTTTTAGGTGTGCCACAAAACTTTGCCCATTACCATATAATGAATGTACCCCACACACTAAAACATTATTTTAACACCAATATTACTATTTTATCACCAAAAAAGTAATCTACAGTACCACACTTACTTTTCATTTACTCTATTACTTTAACTCATTTTCTTAAACTGCGCGCCAAATTTAGTGGGTAAAGTTTCATGGGACGAAATGAGTATTAAATAGAGGGTGTATTATGAAATACAATTCTTTTATAAATATATAAAAAAAAACTCTATAAAACACTCAATACATGCTTAAAGCACTTCAAAGCTAATAAAAAGCAATTATTTCCTAAGGTTACATTAGTAAAAATTTTTTTGTCTTCCTTCAATAATTTACGGAGTGTTTGACACTCAGTTAGAGAGCTGGGTTAAGCCCCTAACCGAGTTGAACAGTACAATTTAGTTTTGATATTGGGTTAGGTTAAGCTATTTACTTTATTTTTACATACTCAAAACTTCGGTTACTATTCCTGAGTTGCGAAATTCCAATAATTCTAAAACATAACCGAGTTCCAATCAATGTCTTTAACAATTATATATTCCGTCTAGTTTAATTAGTTACATAACAAAACATAGTTTAAGAAGTCCTTTTGCACATATCAAAATGATTTTTTTTATTTCTTGGTAACAAAATGATTTATTTTCACTCAAATGTAATCGCAGTTATATTGGAAACTGAAAAAAGTGAAGAAAAAAACAATCGAAAAAAACTAGTAATCTCATTTCTCTAACCTTATTATATTCTTATTCCACGGTTGGAAAATATAATGAAACTTATAACACTTCTTATATTAAAGTGAGACATTCTAAAAAGGCAAATGTTAAATTGAAAATAATAATTCTAATGTTGAAAGCAATTGTATTATATTAAGGAAATTTAAGAAAATCACTAAACATAATTGCTCTCAATTTAATAAGTGTTGTTCTCGATATAACACCAGTCTTTTAAGAAGACTTAATTAAACTTTTGGAAAAGTCATCTTTTTCTTGCAATGTATAGAAAATTGATACATTTCATAAGACTACTCTCAAGATTTTAAAAACTTTTTAAATTTGGAAACGTAGTACCTAATATTATAGTAAGATTTTGTTCAGTTCACTTGAAATTATTTGAACTGGACTGAACTAAATGCGTCTGAACTGAATTAAACTGAATTCAAGTATAAATTTGGACGAAATAAACCTAAACTGAAGACATAAGAAGAACTAAAGAAGTACAGAACAAAATATTTTTTTTAAGAATAGAAAATTTCCATATATCAGAAAACTTCTCCATCAGTGGAAAGTACAAGTGAAAAGATTATGATAAAAGAAGAAAACTCAGTTTGAGGTGTCTATAGCTCAAAGATGAGCATAAATTGTGTTGCAATTAACAAATCAGATCAGCATAAGATATAGTACCACTGAATTAGCTAAAAGAACTGATTATTAATGGAAACTACATCACATCTATTCACATTTCTAGTAACAACTTTGCTAAAATATCTTCTCGCATTATTTATAAATCTGCAAGTTATCAAATTAACGTCAAAGAGGAGATGATGATAAACATGAATGCTCTGTATGTGGTGCGCTAAACCCCTTATAAACTATCTTGTGCAAAATATCTTAACTATCTTGTTGTATATATAATGTCGTTTTAGCGAGTTTAGACTACGTTATTTTCAACGTAAATTTAATGATATTAAATTTAGTTTAAATTAATTCAATTTAATGTATCAGTTCAGTTAAGATTATTGAGTTCACTTCAACTCAATTCATAATAGTAGTATTTTTAAAGATTGAACATAATTAAGTTCAAATCTCTACTGACCATAATTAAGTTCAAATCTCATTGCACCAAGTGTAAATAGCTACGCTTTTATACCATTTACTAGATATAACCCGTGGCGTTGCCACGACATAATTTTGCCTTCAATAAAATATAAAGAGTGACATAAAATAAGAGGAATAAAAAGAGACAACGAAGTGCAGCTCAGTTGGTAAAATACTTTCCCCTAACTATGTCAAGGGTTCGAGTCATCTCGAGGGAAAATTTGGAACCATTATTGATCCTCATTTTGCTGCTTCATAAAAAAAAATGAGTAAGTGTTCAGAAGTGAAAAGAGTCGTCTTGTTACATTAAAGTGTATTTCCAACATAATGATATCAATAAACTCGTGTACCAACACTTAATTCTTTAATAGATAGTTTATAATGATAGATAACTAAATAGGAATTTAAAAGAATATTAAAGGGACAAAAGCTTCTGATGTTCAAGTTAGAGATATA
>JAYMSL010000155.1:0-34014 GCA_036897195.1 Plantago coronopus
AACTGGTGATCAATAACAAGTATCTGGTGATTTTCCCGTGGATGTAGGCTTTGCCGAACCACGTAATCTTGTGTGTTGCTGCGTATTTGTTATTGTTCTGTTTTTCTGGTTGATCTGAGGTGTTTGGTGATTGATTGCTTGGTTAATCGGGTTGAATCCTAACACACCTCAATTGTTATGGGTTATGAATTGACATACAAATGGAGAGGTTGATTAAAGAAACGAGCATAATCCAACTTACATTTATGAACAAATGAACAAGAGAATGTCTAAAAAGATAAACTTTTCTTTCCACGGTAATCCCTAATAATAATAATAATTTTCTAATCTCGAATCTTTAACTTGAGAAAAATAATGAATTTAATTTGAACAAAACTCAATTTGAACTCTAATTTAAGAACTGAATTTAACGAAACTTAATTTAAGAGATGCGTAAGTTGTGAATTGTTCATTGACACACGACACCTAGCATCAAATCCGCACCTGACATCTGACCTGGAAAAATTCAATTAAAAAAACAAAACAAAAATTCATATAAAATAAAACAAAATTCAGATAATTTTCCAAATATATAAATCAAATTTCAATCTGCAGCAAACCGATTCCTTCTTCGACAAAACCTCAACACGATCTGATCATCATCCTCAATTCGCCATTCTCCATCCGATTTCGCGCCGGAATCCATGGCGTCGACGGAGCAATTGATGAGCGGGGGCGGCCCTAGGTATGTTCAGATGCAGTCTGAGGCCGGACCGTCGCCGTCCGCCTTCTTCTCGTTCAGCAATCAGACCAGCGAGTTGATCTTCGATGAGTTGCCCAAAGCTTCAATCGTCGACGTGTCGCGCCCCGACGCCGCGGATATTAGCCCCATGCTGTTGTCTTACACAATTGAATTCCAATACAAGCAGGTAAATGATTTTTGGTACTTTTGTAGGTTTGATCGTTGGATTGAATTCATTTGTAGGAGTTTTAGTTTAGCTGAGTTTTGGAATGAGTGGTTACTGGAGAAGGTGTTGAGTAAAATGGTGAATTGTAGAGTGATTGTGTTGTGACTTGTGAGTAGTGATTACTGGATTCCAGTGATCGAAGAATGTTATGAGTGTGATAAGGAGATGTTTTCGATTTCGATTTCTATTGAGCTGTTGGATTGTTGGAGGGGAATTCTATTTGGTGATGGGCGTAGGAGAAGCACTTTGTTTGTTTCCTACGTCAGCTTTGTAGAAGTTATTTCTCAATCATTTGGACAGCTGATAAATGAAATTGAAGAAGAAAGACTCTTGTCTTTGATTTTCTGATAGGCTTTAAGTGTGTTGCTTGTGAGTTGTAGCTGTTTAAGGTATCCTTCAATTAAAGCAGCTGCCAGGGAGTTTTCAATTGTTGTCATGATCTCAGTGCCATTAATGATCGTGAGTAATTAGTTGGAAAATCATTCGAGTACTTAAAGTTGCGAGATTTTTATCCTCGGGGTGGGGGTAACTGTTGGAGCTTTTCTTTTCCTTCCTTTCTTTCTTTCTTTCCTTCTTTCCTTTTTTTTTTGGAATTTAATCAAATGATAAGACTATTGTCTGAAATGCTGTTGGTATGTTTTTTGCAGTTCAAGTGGCAGTTACTGAAGAAAGCTCCGCAAGTTTTCTATTTACACTTTGCTTTGAAGAGACGAAAGTTTATTGAAGAGATGCATGAGAAGCAAGAGCAGGTAGATTTTTACTAAAAGCAGCATAGACAATTCAGTTTAATGCTGGTGTTGATTTTGTTTTTCCTTCATTGTGTTTGCTATCTTATTAGGTATTACACATTTAGATGTATATTTACATGTGAATGATGTTTGTTGCTGCATTTACATTTTACTGTTTTACTTTGACAAGATATGATTGTTGTGTATGTGTGTGTTTTTCTACATTCCAGTGGTTTATCTTCCATTAATATGCTTCTAACTCCAACTTTCAAAGGTTCTAGAATGGCTTCAAAATTTAGGAATAGGAGAGCATACAACTGCAATGCAAGATGATGAAGAACCAGAAGATGATATTCTTCCTTTACGCACTGATGAAAGTGCTAAAGTCAGGTGCTTGTTTACCAATCTTGACATATGAGATTTGAAAGGAAAATGTAGCATATTGCTTCCTGTTGTAATATTTAAATATATATATCTTACAGGTGGTTTTTTGTTCAGAGATGTACCGTCTAGTGCCGCTCTTCCAATCATCCGGCCTGCACTTGGAAGACAGCATTCGATGTCGGACCGAGCAAAAAGAGCAATGCAGGGATACCTTAATCATTTTCTCAGCAATATATATATTGTGAACTCCCAAGAGGTGAGAAATTCAGCTTAATCTATGTAATTCGAAATCTGAAGGAAATTTTGCATCTTGTCCAGCTCAATGTTGTTGTAGATGCTAGTGATCTTTTATTTATCTGTATAGTGTGAGGGGTCCATCTCTGGTTCTTTTCTTGGTCGTGCGTTTATGGTCGCAACTTGCAAATTAGTCATATCACCACTTTCGTGATGAAATATAATTTGTGCATTGCACAAATCTAATACTAGCTCCGCTTACAAGTTGGCATTATTAGTAGCAATAGTATTTTGATAATCATATTATGACTTTAGTTTTCAATCATGTTATCTTATTGCCCCTGATGTATAATTTATGCATCCAAGACTCTTGTCACCTACTATCACTGGTCTAAATTCTTTTAATGTATATCTTCATTGGTTCCTGTTCTTGGAATGTGTTGGTCGAAATTTTCTATCACTTAACTTGGCACAGAACTTCGTCCTATACTCTGCAGGTATGCAAGTTCCTGGAAGTTTCAAAGTTATCATTCTCTCCCGAGTATGGTCCTAAGCTAAAGGAAGACTATATCATGGTGAAACATTTACCTAAAATACCGGGAAATGACGATGATAGAAAATGTTGTTCCTGCCAGTGGTCCAGTTGCTGCAGAGATAATTGGCAAAAGGTATTTTCTATTTGCATCCCACATCATGATTTCATCCAAGTATCTTACTGTTGTAATACTCCTGAGCATCAGGTGGTATCCATCAGAACCATTTATATCTATTACATAAACTGCTGTGTATTGATATCCAATAAAATTCTGAAACATTTGTGCAGGTTTGGGCTGTCCTTAAACCTGGATTCTTAGCTTTTCTTAGGGACCCCTTTGATCCGACACCTCTAGACATCGTTGTCTTTGATGTTCTACCAGCTTCAGATGGTAATGGGGATGGTCGAGTGTCCTTGGCTAAAGAAGTACATGATCACAATCCTCTACGCTACTATTTCAGGGTAAGTTGGGTCGAGTAATTCAGTTTTCCATGCTCACTCTTATCGTTCTATTAATAAATATCTGAAAATATCATGCAAGCTGCCAAATCTACATCAATATTCATCTCCCCAGCTGAAAATACCATTGTGGAACTCTATGTAGGTGACATGTGGCAACCGGAGCATAAAACTTAGAGCTAAAAGCAGTTCTAAAGTTAAAGACTGGGTTGCTGCCATTAATGATGCGGGTCTTCGACCACCGGAAGGCTGGTGCCATCCCCATCGATTTGGATCTTATGCTCCTCCAAGAGGTTTGACTGAAGATGGCAGTCAGGCTCAGTGGTTTGTTGATGGCAGTGCTGCATTTGAGGCAATTGCTTCTGCTATTGAGGAAGCGAAGTCAGAGGTCTGTTTCTCTTGAAATTATACCTCATGAATTGATCAGTTTATGCTTTGCTAGCTATTTACAAGACTGTCATGCAGATTTTCATATGTGGGTGGTGGTTATGTCCAGAACTATACTTGCGGCGTCCATTTCAAACTCATGCATCTGCCCGACTTGATTCTTTATTGGAATCCAAGGCCAAACAAGGTGTTCAGGTAATTAAGTCAATGTACTCAATGTGTTATTTCACTTCGAGTGACCTTTATTGCCATTATGCAATGTTAATAGATAATTTTGGACTTGTAAAGTGTGTGCTATTAATGTCAGACTTACATACGATTCATGTGCTTCACAATTCAGATTAATTACCTCGGTTAAAATAGTAGCTTTTCCAGAAAACATCACTGAATTGGGTTAGTTGTCTAGAATGTATAAGCACTAGCATAACATTAACATATACAGTTCCCATGCATTTTCCTTCTATTAATAATTTAATAATAATACAATCTGAGATGACTTGTCAAGAAGAAGGAATGGTGGTTGTCCTTATTGCTGCCCCAATTATCACTATGCTCGAGTCCTTCTACTCTTGTTACTCTCTGTCAGTGTACTCTCTTGAGTCTTGACCTTGTTGCTATTCTTTTGTATTAAAAAATTTGTGGTTTTTGTCTTTAAGTGTTTTCTGTTTTATGATTTTCGTATAACATTTGATAATGTTGGTTTTAATTCTCTGCTTCTACCTAGGTTTACATTCTCCTCTATAAAGAAGTTGCTATAGCTCTGAAAATTAATAGTGTCTATAGCAAAAAGAAGCTTCTAGGCATTCACGAGAATATCAGAGTACTTCGGTATCCTGACCATTTTTCCAGTGGTGTATATCTATGGTATGCATGTATAAACAACCTTTGTTTTCTTATAGAGGAATTCTTGTCTCCATGGACACTGATATTTCAGTATCTGCTACTTAGGTCCCACCATGAAAAGATTGTTATTGTGGATCACCATATATGTTTCATTGGTGGACTTGATTTATGCTTTGGACGCTATGATTCTGGTGAACATAAAGTGGGTGATCACTCCCCTCTTATATGGCCTGGCAAAGATTATTATAACCCAAGGTATGCTCCAGACTGTAGTGTACAATTTAATGATCTTTATCAGTTTTGTTGTCTATCACTAGTTCCAAGTGGAAGTATAACTGTTTTATCTGTCTATAAAACCAAAATGGGGGAAAAAAGGAAAGGAAGACACGTCTATAAAACAAAAAAGGGAAAGGAGAAACAGTTATCTTCTTCTCAAAACTCTCATCAGATGACTCCTTTGGTGTCTATTATATGTAATTCCTTAATCTGATGCCGTGTGCTTGATATGATACAATTTTTAGGGAATCAGAACCAAACTCTTGGGAGGACACAATGAAGGATGAATTAGATCGAACAAAATATCCACGCATGCCGTGGCATGATGTTCATTGTGCTTTCTGGGGTCCCCCAGGCCGTGATATAGCCCGTCATTTTGTACAGCGATGGAACTATGCAAAGGTTGGTTAATCCTCATGTAATCACATTGTTACATTTTTTTTGCCATGGGATATCATTTGATTTTATTTCCATCATGTCTTCCAGAGAAATAAAGCTGCAAATGAGCAAGCAATTCCGTTACTTATACCTCAGCATCACATGGTGATTCCCCATTACCGGGGGATAAACAAAGAGATAGAGTCTAGGGATGCAAAAGTGAATGGAGATCTCAAAATAATAAGACGAACGGAATCCTTTCCCTCTCCATCATCAACTGGAGATATACCTTTACTTATTCCTCTGGAGGCGGATATGAAGGATGGGGTAAATAGAGAACCAGAGTCAAATATGTTTAATAGATCCCGCGCTCTTCATCACAGCCAGTCAAGCAGACCTACCAGAAGTTCTTTTGGTTTCCATAAATCGAAAATTGAACCATTAAACCCAGATACACCCATGAGAGGCTTTGTGGATGATCTCGCCATCCCAGATCGCCAGAGTTCATCTCATGTAATGCAGAGCGGCTTCGAAGTTTCTGGAAATGAATGGTGGGAAACACAGGAACGTGGTGGTCAAGTTGTTCCTGCTGATGAAATGGGACAAGTGGGCCCTCGTGTTTCATGTCGTTGTCAGGTGAACCCCCTAGTTTTAATCCTCTCATCCTGATAATTCTTTTCGTCAAAATTGGATATTCTTTTGTTGTATTACTTAAGATGACAACGGTTTCCAGGTTTTAAGAAGTGTCAGTCAGTGGTCAGCTGGCACAAGTCAGATTGAAGATAGTATACACAATGCTTACTGTTCACTGATTGAAAGAGCAGAACATTTCATATATATTGAGGTATTTGGCTGATTCTCTCCTGATGCATTCTAGTTGAAATGGTATCGTGCTGCATGACTTTGTCCATTTATTACTTTATTCTAAATAGCCCATACCTTTATTTGGTGAAGGTATGCCCATGGAAAATTCATGTGTTGCTCCATATGTTTTGCAATTTGATTGCTGGGCTTATAACTTGTGCAATTTTAGTGTTCTGCGATTGTCTGGAATTTGAATTTAATGCGATACGTAAAATATCTTTTCATGGGTTTATATGAGTATGACAGCGTACCATTAAATCTTGAGCTTTGCTTGTCACTCCTATGCACCTCGTTCGAGTTTTTCAGCTTATTCTGACATGATTGGATGATGAAGTGTCCAACATCTTTCCAATAAGGAATGCATCAACTATCTAAGATATATGGTGTAATAGCTTTGCAAGAATAAACACTAATGCAGATTGTTCTTACACCAACTTATAGTAATATGTTAGGAGTAGGAGAGGATTATTGCCTTTATATGCTGGTAAGCCTTATCATCAGTTTACAGTAAGCATCAGAAGATTATCTGGCTAAATATAAAATTCTTTGGTTCCAGAATCAATTCTTCATCTCTGGTCTATCTGGTGATGAAATTATTCGCAACCGTGTTTTGGAAGCATTGTACAGGCGTATAATGCGAGCCCATAATGAGAAGAAGTGCTTCAGGATTATCATTGTCATACCACTCCTTCCAGGTTTCCAGGTACTTGTAGTTCTGACTGTTCCATCTAATTTTGTTTGTTATGTCTTTAAACGACAGTTGGCATTTGATTGTTATTCTGTATAAATTTTCATAGGGTGGTGTGGATGATTCTGGTGCTGCATCCGTGAGGGCCATTATGCATTGGCAATATCGGACCATATCCAGAGGACCTAATTCCATACTGCATAATCTCTATGATCTTGTTGGTGCTAGAATGCACGATTATGTGTCTTTTTATGGTCTGCGGGCTTACGGAAAACTTTTTGATGGTGGACCCATCGCCTCTAGTCAGGTATTCATTTTAATTACTTATGTACATGGTCTTTTCCTTGATCATGGACATTCAATTCTTGATTCACAGTTCCCACTCCCAGTCAAAAAAATTGGGTCTTTCGAAATTTGAATTATCCTAGACGTTTTGATTGCATCTTACTTTTCAGTTCCTGATATTCTCACATTAGTAATAGACAGTGCACTCCTGTACTTTGATGGTCCAAAAGTTCAATTTCATTGTTTCATTATGTTCTTTCCTTCTAAATTAGTTGACAAGTTTACTTGGATGAATGCACATTTACCCGGGGAGACATAGTCTAACGCACAGCCATTCTTTCAGGTTTATGTTCATAGCAAGATCATGATCATTGATGATCGATATACATTGCTGGGGTCTGCTAATATTAATGATCGAAGTTTGCTTGGATCTAGAGATTCTGAGGTATGAGCGGAACACTTACTATAATTTTTGTAATGTTGTCACTTATCCTGCTTTGGGCTGTTTGAATGCCAAAGCACAAGTTTACTACACTGAACATAGTATTTTCTTGTATAATCAGAGTTTACATTTCAGGATGGTAATTGGAATGTGGTTTTCCTCGTTAAATCTTTTCTGATAGAACATGTGCCTTAACGCACCAAATTCCGAACATACTTTGAGAAGGGAAACATTCAATACCTATTTGATGTATAATTTACTCACATTCGCATCCCAACCAAGTAAATGGGGGTGATTGGAACAGATCTGAATATGACTAAGAGGTGCTTGGATTCAATAAACTCAGGGATCCACAAGTTTGCTTATGAAAGTAGATCACGGTATTTGCTGCTTAAGAAAGTAGACTTACAGTATCTTTGCTGTTGAGAAGAAACTCTTGTGTGATTGAGAGGTTGTCGCTTGGAATCAGCTACTTCTTCTGTGTTTCTTTCCATGCTTGTTAGTTCTCTCACGTTGCAATATGAGCTCGGAAGTTCGCTTTTTTAATTTTCTCAATCTTTTATTTCAATTTTGCCATAGTATTGTTCATACGTCCTAATTCTTCTGAAGTTTGTACTATTCTTTTGGTATACTTCTTAAACGTTAGTTTGTTACATACAAATTGCCTTGGTTTAGTTTAGTTTAGTTGCACCTCCTCCATAAAGATGGTAACTGTGTTGTAAACATCAGCTCTGCACTTTCTACATATAAAGAAATTTCACAATTTACAGTTATTTAATTCTCTTTCTTTCAGATTGCCGTGCTTATTGAGGACAAAGAATTTGTTGATTCACGAATGGGGGGCCAGCCATGGAAAGCAGGAAAATTTTCATCAAGTCTCCGTCTTTCACTGTGGTCTGAGCACCTTGGTCTACATGCTGGAGAGGTGATTTCTTCAACTGCAAACCTATGATATAGTGAAATCAACACATTGATTTTAAGCCTGGTTATAGAATTGAAGGAACTCATTGACGTTCTATTGAAGAACAATTATATTATCACTTTATCAGGCTCTAAACACACTGCCATTTTAGGTTAATCAAATAAGAGACCCGGTGATCGACTCAACCTACAAGGATATATGGATGGCTACTGCAAAGGTCAGTTCTATATATTATTTGCTGCTACAGTAAGAAAGTTTTTTATCCCTCTTGCATGGAAAATCTTACATGAATTCTTCCAAACATCCTCCTTTTTACCCTCATTCTCATTACATAAGTTTAAGATTTTACTTCAAATTCATGTTTGGCCTTCATTGGAATTTGAATTTAACTTTTGTTTACCCATGTTATCTTTGTGATTGACAGACGAACACCGCGATCTATCAAGATGTGTTTTCTTGTATACCAAATGATCTCGTGCATACAAGGTACAATATAAGCCGTAATTTTCAAAAAAGAACAAGCATTTTGAAGTTCCCATTGCTTAACTGGTGTTTATTTGATGAAGGGTTGCGCTCCGGCAATGCATGAGTTCATGGAAGGATGATATTGGCCATACCACCATTGATTTAGGAATAGCCCCAAACAAGCTAGAATCCTATCAAGATGGAGATGTCACGGCCACAGATCCTATGGAAAGATTAGCATCTATCAAGGGACATCTCGTCTCATTTCCTTTGGATTTTATGTGCAAAGAAGATTTAAGACCTGTGTTCAACGAAAGCGAGTACTATGCGTCACCTCAAGTTTTCCACTGAGGCCAGTATAATTCATGATGAGTGTGCTCCAGAGGAGGGGTACCCCCAGAGGAGCTACAAGATTCTTCCATTGAATACATTTCTTGCTATTGAATGTTTTCTATTCAGTGCAAGAAGACCCTAAGAATATTTTTTAATAACCATAAGAGGTGAGGTACACATTAGGGTTAGAAACTTGTAGTTCGATATCGAACCACACTATAGATATGTGGTATCTGGGATTTTTAGTACCCTGTAGCTACAGTCATCATCACACTCTATTCCTTTGTATAGAGTTGATAGCATGCATGATATTATACATGTAATTCTATGGCTCCATGGAATGTGGAGAAAGTACAATATCCGAACCTTGCGCTGTAAATTCGTGGTGTAAAATCCACTTCTCTTGATATATAAACAGCTTCTCCTTTTACTTCATGACAAAGTAGTGTCCAATTTGCTGCAGAACACTTGTGTATATATAGTTCAAGTTTCCTACTGCTCAACAGGTTACCTAAACAAAGTGTTCTTGAACGAAAGGTTGCTGAACGAGGTTTGATAAACATAGGCCCTAAACCCGATGCAGAGTTTTTCGATTTGGATTTGCTCCCCCACCGTGATTCTTGACGCCAGGAGGCAGGGATGGCTATAGTTCTTGGAGCTAACTCCTGGCGAATAGTAAGCGCGTACATGCCATGAACATAAATCAATCAACCGACGGGCAAGCTCCTGGCAGGATTCGTCTCTAACATCTGTCCCTGTTATGCTTTCCGCCGTGAAATATATTAATCAGAAGATAGACAATTGTAATCAACTGCTCAACTAAATTGACCAAACATAATTGGCCTAGTTTGCTCTGAGCCACCAGCATATAAACTATATATTAACTGTGACTTTGTTACAATTTTGCTGTATTTATATGCTTTTTCCCTCAGCTAAAACCCCACCACATTCCAGCAGATCATTAGACAGTTACTTTCGTCCCCTCCACGAAGATGTGCTGCTCCGAATACTTGGCTCATATTACTCCGAAATCTCTATCTTCAACGCCATCAAGACACATTTACAACATATAATATCATATCCTTCTTAAAAGTATACACCAAATGATATGAAAAAACAAGAATAACATCATGTTGTTAACATCTGTCTCAATCTCAGAACAGTCTTATCTTGTGTAAATGCTTCTCTATATATATCTGCTTTTGCAAATTGGATGATAGTACTAGTTGAAAACATACTGTCTTCTCATTCCTTAACCAACAAGTACTGGACTTTCTGGAGTTGAATCGAAGCAAAGCAGAAATGGTTCAGTTCTCTACTCTTTTCAATGCTCTTTCGAAAACAATCTCAAGCAAGCCTGGAAAGAACACTGGACTTGGAGGTGGAAATGGAGCTGCTTCTGAGATGGCCAGAGAAGCAAAGAGAAATGAGCTTGTTCTGAGTTCTTGTGGCGTGATGGATACCGAGAAGTCGAACAATCTTGCTGCTGGCTACTCTAAAAAGGGCAAGAAAGGTTTTAATCAGGACACCTTTCTTGTCTGGGAGGTATGCATGTATCCTTAAACTATTGTGACATTTTTCTTTTACAAGTTTATAGTTTGTTTTTTGGCACTAACTTGGTTTTCTGATATATTATAGGAGTTTGGATGTCAAGAAGACATGATCTTTTGTGGTGTATTCGACGGACATGGACCGTGGGGACATGTCGTGGCGAAAAGAGTTAGAGAACTGATGCCACAATCTTTACTATGCAATTGGCAGGAGTATGTTGCTCTGAACTCACTTGATCATGTGGACTCTATGTTCGATATATGGAAGAAATCTTACATAAATACATGTGCTTCTGTCGATCAACAACTCCAACGCCAATCTGGTATCGACTCCTTTTACAGCGGTACAACAGCTCTCACAATTGTCAAGCAGGTACCTAGTTCAGTATTTTTCTATAGAGTACTGATGTTAAACACCGGACACTTACACGTACGAACATGTATATATGTTCTATCTGAGCCATTTTACGTTACATATAGCGCTCCAGTCTTCTTCTAGACACAGTGTATCTTGTACTTGTTCTATGATGCATGGAATGAATCAACATCTGTAAAATGATATGTTTCCAATTCTTGAAAAATTGAAACATTTTTTAGATAAAAATGTGAAGTTTATGAAGAAGAAAAGTCTGTGAACATTCTGTCTTTGTATATCTGTTCTATTCCAAAGTATATAAGTAACATATTCTCTCTTTACAGGGTGAGTTGATGGTTGTTGCGAACGTTGGAGACTCTCGGGCGGTGCTAGCAACGAGGTCTGATGACGGTACCTTGGTAGCTACTCAGCTCACAACTGACCTCAAACCAAATTTACTCCGTTAGCGCTCTTCCATGTTTCTTAGATAACCATCTTTAATCTGCTAGCTACACACTATCTAAATGAATTTGTTGTTTTGTATATGTTGATGATGAAAGATGAAAGCAAACGAATAGCAGAATCACGAGGAAGGGTACACGCTTGCCCTGACGAGCCAGGGACGTATAGAGTCTGGATGCCGAAGGGAGAGGCAGAACAAGGTCCTGGATTAGCCTTATCAAGAGCCTTTGGTGATTACTTCATAAAGGACTTTGGACTCATCTCCGAGCCAGAAGTTACTCAAAGACAGATCAGCAGCAGAGATCAATTCGCCATTCTGGCAACTGATGGGGTACGTACGTATGTTTAGCAAAACTAGCAGATAATCTAGCCGGGAACTTATAAGTTGTCAAGTAAGTAGTCGATAAGCTATATGGAATTGAGAGTGTTAACAATATACAATATGTTTGCATATGCTAGGTATGGGATGTGATGTCGAATCAAGAAGCAGTCGATGTTGTTGGCACGACACTAGAAAGGGGAGAAGCGGCTAAGAGACTCGTTCAATGTGCAGTAAGCGCGTGGAAACGCAAAGGAAGAGGGGCTATAATGGATGACATTTCAGCTATATGCCTCTTCTTGCATCCCTCAAGCTCAGCTACTCATGATCAAGAACAAGTAGTCCAGGAGATCAATTTTAGCAAGAAATTTTTGTAAAGTGGATGTTCTTGACTCATGAACAAGGCCAACAATTATGTTGAGAAACTCTGAACTTTTTTTTGTTTTTTTTTCTTCTGAATTTATGTATGTCAATTAAGATCATGAGCTGATCAGGGAGCATATATGTAAATGATCAAGAGGCTATTACAACTTACTATATATATATACAGTTTTAGTCCTGATCTTGCAATACCATCTAAGAAATAATGCAAAATAAGCCCTGCCCGTCCCTTCTGTCTCCGCTTCTGCATATAAGTCGATTAGATAGTACTTTATGATAAAAGTGATTAAAAAATGAGTCGGTATCAGACTTATATTACCAAACAATTGGAAAAACATCATCATATTCACATAAATTACTAGGCTAATTATTGTCATACACAGGAATGGAATTCTGTGATAACAGCTATTACAATAATTTCACCTAAAAAAATTATTATACTGATGTGAATAAAAGTCAAATACTTGAGATGTTTTGTACAAAAAATATTTATATCTAGTAGTAATATTTTACATTTTCTGAGCCAAAAGAATTAGAATTGATATTATATAGACAAGCATAAGCAGTCAAGACCTATACAAGTATTCTCTCCGTATTTTTACAACCTTCTTAAACTTATTTTCTTTTCAATCTTTCTTGGGCTTTTCTATTCTCAGGTCGGCTTCGAACCGACCTGAACGTAGGTTATCGCTAGATGATTGACATGTGGCATTGGTCCGATCTTATATGTTTTATTATAATTAATAAAAAATTGATTAAAATAAATAAATGTACAATTATACCCTCCATTAATTCTCAATTAATTCTAATAATTCAAATGTAGTTAATCTTGTAATTACAGTTAAGTGCAATTAATCACAGGAAATCATAAAACCAATCCATCATCATCAAACAAAAACAATCATCTTCCCCAGATCGTTTATTTATCCTGTACCTAATTCGTTACAAAAACTTGCATTCGATTCTCGTCTTCCTTAATTTGAACAAATAGTAAAAAACTCCACAATTGTTTCATCCATTCCCCTCAACAAGCGATCGGGAAACGCTCATCCCCAACTCATTAATCAACATCCATGAACAATCTTCTTCCCCAATTCAAACCTCAAACCCTACTATTCACTATAATATTATCTCAAAGAACTAGAAGAACAATAAAGGGTGCTTAACAAGGAGAAAGATTATTCTCGAAAAAAAAAGGAGCAAGATTTCTTCTTTATTTTCTTTCGGAGCCGAGTCATACCGGAATCGAATGATGACTTGATGGAGGGTTGAATTAGGGTTCTTTAAATTGGAGAAATAGATTAGTGAGAATAATGAGATGTCTGTCTATGGATTTAGGTTAGTCAAACTGGTCTAAGATTTAGGATTGATGCAGGTGGAGTTCGAGGGAGACTCTGCGCAAGTTACATACTGGTGTTGATGAATGATGGTGGCGCCATAGTAGAATAAGAGCCTTTACATGATAAAAGAAAAGTCTCAGTAGTTGTTTATTGGTTCATTAATTACAGCAGATAAAAGAAATTTAGCATTTACTTTAAATAAAAATATTATTATGTTTAAAAGGGTATTTTAGTCAATGGAACTTTTTTATTAGGAAAATATATATATATAATGAGATCGTACCTAAAAACAGTTCGAAACTAACTTCGAACCAAATTTAATGGATCAGATTTGAATTAGTGACACGTGGCAATCATCTGACGATGACCTGTGTTCAGGTTGGTTCGATGCTGACCTAAGTTTAGAAAAGCCCATCTTTTTTAACCGCGAATTACTTAAAAATTGATTATACTGATTTACATAAAAGTCAAATACTTGAGATTTATAGTACAAAAAAAGATTCATTTCTAGTAGTAATATTTTACATTTTCTGAGCCAAAAGAATAGAATTGATATATATAGACAAGCATAAGCAGCCAAGACCTATAGAAGTAGCAAACAAGTACATAGATTGCAGTAGTAAATAATTTTGAAATCAAAGACAGAAGACAAAAATTAACAGTGAATTTTTATTTATATTAGTCTTGGAAATAACAAATTAAAATATACTAATAATAATTCACCAGCATATTTTGAGACCCTAAAATATTTAACCTAGCTAGCTAAGTCAAACAAAAAAAGGCAGAAATTACTATACCAAGAACATTGTCACATGAAAGTGAATGTCACATCTCACATGTGAATAATTTCTAATACTAACTTAATTTATAATAATGTCGAAGTGTTTGTAAACGAGTGGAAAATTGAGATATCCTGTATTATCGAATTTAATTATTCCGAAACTTAATTATTTAATAACCTGTAGCTATCTAATTTCCCCCCAACAGATCCATTTAAATCTGTAAAGAATTCCAAAAAGTAAAAATTCAACATTGAATTAATCCATCTCCGAAAGTCCAGCTGCATTTTCTTAACTGCTCCACTTTCACATGACTCTTTTAATGAATACATTTATGAAAATTTATTAACACATCAAATATTCCTCCTTCATCCATTTATATTCTCATCTCTTCTTCACTTTCAACCCTTCATTTCCTCAATGAGGATGGTACCAGGTAGTGATCAGGAAGATAAATCCCAGCTAGCCAAGGAGATTTTCGACATATCGAACCGATCAGTCTCCGGTTGCGTTCATCTTCGTCACCGGTACTCGAATCGACGACCGTTTATCGACTGGTACCTCATTCTCAGAGTATGTGTTCTTGATCAAATTCTTGATTTCAAATGTTTTTTTTTTTTTTTTGGATTTTTGTCAAGTGTTTATGTTATGGCTGCAGGTTAATGAAAATGCAGAACTGGATGCCATTAGAAAGCAATATCACAAGCTAGGTAACATTAAATTTTCATCCTTTTTTTTATATAATATAGTATATATAAATGTTTAATAGTAGAAATGTAGAATGCATGTAACATAAATTTGTTCATTTAATAAAATTATATTATTTGTGGTTTTTTTTAATATATGTAACATGCAGCCTTACAGCTTCATCCTGATAAGAACAATCACTCAAAGGCTGAAACTGCATTCAAACTTGTTTCTGAGGTTTGTTCACTTACCTGTTCCACTTTTGAAATCTTGCAATTTCACCCAACCAATAGTTCTAAGAATCGAAAACAACGATAGAGTACGATAACAAATGAACGAATTTGAGCTTCGATAGGATTCCCATTCATATTAGTTGTGCAGGTAGAAGGTGCCAAGGAGGTTTAGAATGTACTCTATGTTTTCTGTGCCAAGAACATTTTTCCCTAAGTTTCGCTCAAAGTATACCTTAAGGTTTGTGTTGTAGCAGTGCGATTTGACAGCGTTTCTTTGGTGTAACAGGCGTATGTCTGTTTATCTGATAAATCAAAACGGGCAGCATTTGATTCCGATAGGAAGAACACTCGGTGCATTGAATGCAATTCAGTTCCTTACATGAACAAAAGTCCTCCAAACCGCAGCAGCAATGTGAAAATAATACGAACACCTCATCAAGAGACATTCCAGTATGATAGAGCCCAAAGGCGAATGAAGGAACTAAGAACAAGACTGAAAGAGGAAGCTGCAATCATAGAGAAGTGTTTGGCAGCAAATTCGGCAGCAACAAGAGCAGAATTTGTTAACGCCAGAGCAACGAGAGCAGAACTGCCTGTGTTCAATGAGAAGTGTTTGGCAGCAAAATCGGCAGGGGCAGGAATAAGACCAGAATTTGCTAGCGGTAGAGCCACGAAAGCAGAATTGCCAGTATTCAATCCAGCAGATTACCAGTACAAGGGGTATCCTCATCACAGAAGAGTAAGTCATAACAAGCTGGATCATATAAGAAGTGGATTCATGATTGGAAACAAATGCAACAGTCCAAAACAGAATGATTCTCCAGTTTTCGAATATCGACCCGGGAGGACTTCTATTTGTAGAACAAGTTGTATGAGAGGGAAATAGCTAACATAAATCAAGAAAAATGTTGGATTGGTTTCACAATTTTTTGATTATGTTTTTTCCTGCTATAGTCATCTGTAGATGACTGTCCAGATCACGAAAGGATGTCAATGAAATTAACAAGCGAACATAGTTCTCCAGAACGAAGAATTTGTCAAACTGTCTATGAAAGAAGAGAGCATAATTCTCCAGAACGAAGAATGTGCCAAATTGTGAACAAACGAGCATAGTTCTCCAGAACGAAGAATGTGTCAACCTGTCAATCAAAACGAACATAGTTCTCCAGAACGAAGAATAGGTCAAACTGAAACAATCTTAGCATAGTTCTACTGAACAAAGTAATGTATTAAACTGTCAATGAAACAAGCGAGTATAGCATTCTAGAACGAAGAATGCTCGATAAGTGAATGATAGATTCGTTCTAAACCCCATTCCACTACTTACCATACCAGACTATCATTACTCAAGGACTACAAAATTTCGAGTCACTGTAAACGCTTGCTTAACTCATGGCTGCACCGACTTTAATGTAGACACCGAAGTGACTGCGAAATCATCGTTGAGAATCTATCACAACTTAAAAATATGGCTCATTCGACAATTTTTTTTTTATCAAGTAACAATATTCCATTTATAAAGTGCTCAACCATATTGTTGTACATTGAGTAAACAAAGATGTGAATTATGCAATAACTATAGAACACTGGAGCTACAAAATTTTCTTCGGCATCAAGCATGTCATATAAAGATAGCTTTGAGGGATCAGCATAGAATATGCAAAAGGACACCCAGAAGCGCACGGATCATCCGGTCATTTTGTGACCGATGCTCCAGACTCAAGCACAACTATCCTGTTCGTAGTGTCTTGTATAGCCGTTTCTTCTCCTTCAAACGGACTTGATCAATTAAGTCGAGCTGAGTTCCCCGTTTTTTATGAATGGCTGCAACTCCTTTTTGGCGAGTGCCTTTACTGCTGGGTCGGAGCTCTCCACGAATGCTTTGACAACCTTAGAACTACAAGACAATACAATGATATGAGTAACAATCAATGTGTTTAATCAAAACTGCCAGATGAAGCTTGAAACTAAATTAAGAAAATATTAGTATAAAAGAAATTGATTAAAAAAACTTCAAATCTTGAAAGAGATGATTTTGTGTGAAGAACTTTTGAATTAGGAGACTTGAGTAAATTGTTTGAAAGCGGAGTTCAGGAAGTTTACTAACCTGTGACCTTTGACCCAGATTTTGCATTTCCCTTTCAGAGCTTTTTCCCACAGGACAGAAGCAAATGCCGGGCAGTCTAGGGCAATTTTTCTGATGCTCCTGCTGGAATGGAACTGTTCCAGAACATGCTCTTCTTCTGATTCGTCTTCCTTAGGCTCAGCAGCAAGAGACGCAATTGCTTCATGCAACATGCCCAACTTTTCGTCCAAAGTTGGGTGGAGTAGTACCTTATCAGCACCACCACTAGCAACCTACAAATGTTCTTTGATATGTCAATGACCAGCAAAATAAACACACCAGAATTTCTTATGCTATCTACCATGCATATCAAATCAGTAACACAGACATGAGCATTGTCACAAGCCTTCCAAACACAAGAAAATTAGCTCATTTACTTATATAACAACAGATCTTCTCAAGATGCCGAAAGTATGAAAAATGGTTTCAGGATGACAACCTCACAAATGATATCTTTCCCGATTTTAGACCTGAGCATATCTCCAGCCATTTTGCTACATGCATCAACAATTTTCTGCAGAAACAATGACCAAATAAGATACAGTAATTGGACGTACATGTGCTTGAATAACTGCGAACTAGATACTTCACTGAAAGCGGAGAACAGGAAAAAGGAATCACACGGTTATCAAACATATAAATAATACTGAAGCAATTGCTAGCACAAAGAACAAACCTCAGCAAACCCACTGTCCACTAACAGTTCTTGCCTCCGCTTGAAAGGGTCCTTCTTGCCACCCTCCTTTTGCTGTGTATTAACATCAGAATTGTCACCTTCGTCATTATCCTCCTTTTCAGGAGCTTCACTATCATCCAATTCAGCCTGACATAAAACAACATATTAACAGGTCTTCTTTTCGGTGTTGAAGAGTGATTTCAGGGCTTTGTCCAATAAAATAGGAGGCAATATAAAGACAATAACATGGAAAAACAAATTAGTGAACTACCTTGTTAGTAATTGATGGAATAGACATACTCAGAGAAGCTAAATCATCAGGACTGAAATATGAAGTCGAGTTAGGGTGAAGTAGCTGGAGTAAAGGGCGTTTTCCATTCTGCAAAGGAGGAATAACAGAGTCATTATTCCTTTAGAAAGAAGTCCCTACGGTTGGCTAAAAATGAAGTTCTGATAAGTTAATATTAGACGTTCTGAATGGAACTGAAACCAAACCTGATGCAGAAGAAGTTCCTTCAAGTTCCCCTCAAGTTCACGAATCACGAACTGTGACACAAAAGTTGCGCAAGTATGGTAAGAAGTTTGCATAAGTTAGTATCATTATAAACTGTAATTATAGCATACAGAGAAAACCAAACCTTGGATACAAGTTTTGTGTCATCAACAACAGATAAGATGCAGGCAAGTACCTACAATTATATTAAACAGGAAGCACATCATTAGAATAATGAGCTTACTAAACATCATTAGTTCTTTATGTTGAGATGTAAAAGAACTAACAATATACTCACATTAGCCCCAAATTTGTCATGAGCTATTTTCACAACATGCCCTTTCATTCCCTTGATAATTTTTTTCCGCTCCTAAACAATATAAGAATAAAGAAGCCTCTGATTAGATCCACAATGAAATTAAGCACCGCAATTACTTGATCACGTCATTT
Source organism: Plantago coronopus (assembly GCA_036897195.1). Taxonomy (NCBI): domain Eukaryota; kingdom Viridiplantae; phylum Streptophyta; class Magnoliopsida; order Lamiales; family Plantaginaceae; genus Plantago; species Plantago coronopus. The sequence goes on from JAYMSL010000155.1 coordinate 19,021, forward strand.
GACAATACTTGGCAAAGTGATTGTGTACCTTCGCACTCCCGTATTTAATACAAAGAATAGCGAGCCTGGATCCCTCCTTTGTGTGGATCATCCTTACAATTTCTAAACCAGACAACTGCTCTAGTACATCTGCTGCAGAAGTCTTTAAAAGCCGTGATTTAGATATTAATAGGATAGCATAACATCTTTAGTTAAGTAGAATGAAAGAATGAAGTGATATATTGGACATCAAAGTACCTTATCAGCAATTGTCAAATATTCAAGTATGACCCTGTGTACAATAGAGTGATCGATTATCCCTTTCTCCAAAATCGGTTGAAGCACAGATGTCATGTGACGTACAACTGATGACTTCTGTAATTGTAGCTTTGGTATTATATCCACCAGCCTGTGATAGAGAAAGTCATAATCATACATCCATTTGGAGAAAAGATGATTATCAATATATAGCAGATACTGATTGCAGCAGCGAACACACAACCAGTAACCAAAACATCCTAATAACTAAAAGTTACATGATCCATCACAATCTACTGAATGGATAGGTAAAGTAGTCGTAGAGTTTGTCAAAACAGCATTTACAGGTTGCATGAAGTGAAGTTTTTTATTTGGTATACCTCACAAGGTAGAAACATTAACTTCAAAAAAATATAACAATGCATCTTCTCAGAAAGCAACTGTAACATTAAAGCAATGTAACCACAATAGTGCTATGTCATGAAAGAAATTTTTTTATATATATGCCTACCTTGTCTCTTTCATTGTGATCATGTCTTTAAAGAGCTGGAGTTCAGGGGAGTATAATTCCGCAAGGAGGGAGTGCTTCTGAGAGGCATTCCCCAAATTATAGACCTGTTCAACAACTGTAAATGCAAGTTAGCACATGATTTAAATGCTTGAATAGTCAATAGAAAACATGTCCTTAATCTGAGAACAGGTCTTTCAAATTGAGCAATCTTGTATCCATATTATGTAAGCCAATTAACATAATGTTTAAAAACTTTGACATCAAGTAGGAAAGTTTGAGCTAAGAACATCAACCCACTTTCTTTTAAGTTTTGAAAGATTTCAAATTTGAATAATTGAAAACATATTACGTTATTATTTTAAAACTGTAGTGTACATGGCGAGTTATGTAGTTTACATACCGAGTGAGCCAACCATGTGCCGAAGAAGAGCTGCAACATGGCCATGGAGGGATGATATAAACTCCCCTAGCTGTTCTTTTGATGCTGCACACAAAGATTATTACAATAATTAGGAGAGCAATGGGGGTAGAAAAAACAAAAACAAACACGCCATGTATTACAATCAAAACACCCCCAAACAGACCCACCGAAGAACAAAGGAACATCAATGGGGAACACAATACTTGAAAGCAGTACCAATAGACCTTTATTTCACACATACCATTATCTAACAACTTGGTCACAAGATGAACAGCATATGTATTGCCTGCAAGGGTAATAAAATGAGGACGTAGCTCCGTGAAGACAGCATTTCTTTCATCTTGAGTGCAATGCTTGACACAAGACTGGACAGAGAACCAAAAGAACATATTAGCTTAAAGATCAGAACCAGTACGCCAATAAAGATAATATGAGAGATTAAGATATGCATTAAACCTGAAGAACACGAGATGAGACATGAGAACTTGCTATTTCAGAGATCTTCCCTTTCATCTTCAGTAATGCTTCACTCACAAACCTTAAGAGAGACATCAGAAAAGTAAAGAAAACTAAGAAGATTATTATAAATTTAAGCACACAGAACTAAGAGATTCAGTCTGTAAATTCCAAGCAAGTATACTTTGATCTTTCTTCCTTCGCAATATTCCGTCTTCTCATTTTCTCCCATAGCATGGCAAGTTCCTGGTGAAAATGGATGAGAAAAGAAAGGTTACATTTAATAGTAGAATGGAAATATACTTCCTATACATTGTGTAAGACTGTAAGTGGTAAATTTACTTCAAAGTAGATTTAGAATAAAAATCTTTACTGTAGGTAATCTGCTCAAATTAATAACATCAGCTGTGAGCCAAAACAGATGTCAATATTACTTGACGAGTTTGCGGTACGAATAAATTTAAATCCTACAAAAGTGAGGCATATTGACTCTAAAACTGAAATATAAAATATTAAAACAAAATCAATAAATAAGACTGAGATATACCTGTTCCAGCGTGTAATGCTTCTTCCTCTTCTTCTTTCTAGCTTCAGTCAGTTCCTGAACAAATAAACAAAAATGAGCTATGTTATCTGTTTGCAGTTACTGACTGTTAGCCATGGCTACAAACAAACCAAGTACCATCACATGAAATCACTAAAGGCCAGTAGTAATTCACTATATATAAGTATATATGAGGCTATATGGTTCATTACACACGAATGAGATACGATTAATACATACACGAATGAGATTACAATTGATACAGTTCAAACTTTATCTGGAGTTAAATCAATGCCTGTCTAATTTGATTTTCGACTTCTCCATTCTCCTCTCCTCCAAAGAATTCACCACCAACAATCAGTATGTAGCTAAAAACCACACTCTACGGCTTACGAACACAATCACAATCACAACCTGCCTTTCCAAAAGACTATTGATTACAAAGTTACATTCCAATAAATGCTAAGCTCCAATCATTTCATATATAATTTCTCAAGAAAAGGTACTACAGCTTCTATCCAACCAAAATATGAGCTTTTCAGTGTCCAAAACAAATCATTTATAAAGCCTCAACCAAATTAACAAACCAAGACTCAAACTATAACAAACATAAGTAGACAAAGACTGAACCTTTGAGCGCAAGCGACTTTCTTTCTTGCTTTCCACTGTCTCATCTTTCTTCCCAGCTGTCTTTTGATCCTTTGTAGGCACTTTGAACGGCTTTTTCGCCCCCTTATCAAGAGCTTTACCCGAATTGAGCTTCGGTTTCTTGAAGCTGGAAGTTAACTGAGTTTTCTTGGAGTGAGGTACGGTTCCCTCTGAAACAGTTTTCCTCTTCAGGGGTTTCGTGGTCGCCATTGACGTTGAAGCTGGAGCTCTGAAAAGCTACCGTTTTTTTTTTTTCGGTTGCTTGAAGCTGGAAGACGAAGAAGAAGAAGAAGAAAGGGTTTAGGCAGGGTTCACTGTTGGGCTAAATTTCAAAACATGGGCTGCCTTTAGGCCCATCTGTTTATTACAATACAATATCACGGCCCAATTTATTAAGCCCAACTAAATGAATCACGTGTAGTAATTCACACCGCGGACGTTTTAGTATGCGTTTAGCTAGACTAACTCAACTGACTAGCTTCGACCATCATACCAATTATTATTATTAGATAAACGGGTTGAAGAATATTGTTTGGTTTAGTTTAACTATTTAAAGATTTGTACGTTTTTTATTGGAATAAATAGTAAGTGTGTAAGATATGAACGATGTTTTTTTTACTGTTGTCTGCTTACGCAGTCAATCCAGTCGAGTATCGTCGAAGCCTTTTTGAGAGGTGACTCTTCTAGCGGTGTTTTTTTTACATTCATAAGATTCGAACTCGAGATCTTGCTTAAGTGAACTCAAGTCCTTACCCCTTGGGCCGACAACCGTTAGTAATATGAACGATGTTGTCAAGTGAGAAAGAATGTAGTTTAATGTCTACTACACTCAAATACTTGACAAACACTATTGTGATGTAGAACTGGTTAAGGGCTAAAACGAGATCCTTAAACGCTTGTCAAGCAATCCGTTAGAGTCTAGTTCCGCTACATATGGAGTCAAGATTCGAGCTTTAAAGAGAGGCCGGCACGACTTGTTCAACCTCAATATAGTGGTATATATAAGTCAAGCTCGGGTTGCATCATATACTTGTTACCCTAGCCGAGTCACACCATCGACTAATATGTCAATCAAGACTTAACCATTCATAATCCGCGAATTCGTGTTGAATAGTTCTCCATAAGTCGTCAATTCCGCCCCTGGAGAGTTCGCGCCAGGCCCATATTTGCGGTGACCTAGCAGAAACACAGCTGCTTCTCCGTCTTCAGCTCTGTATCATCGACCTCTCAATCTTTCTCTACCAGACCGGCTGAGACCTAAAACTTCACAGCCAAGAACCGGCCGCCAGTGTTGCTTCAAGAAAGTACGCACAAAACTGCTGTGGGAGCTTCCAAGAATTGAAGAGAATGGCGTCGACGAACATAAGGGACATTTTAACTTCTTTTAGTCCCAACCTAGACTTCTTTGCTATCACTCTTGGTGATGGTCGGATAAAGGTTGCTCCTTTTCTTTGCTTTGTTTATAGTTATTGTATTATGGTAAAGTTGTTTCCTTTATGTGTTTGGAGCTTGTTTCTGAATGTTTTAGCTTCTGGGTTTTCGCTCTTGTGCTATTTTCAGCTCAATTCTCTTCTGCTTTGCTCGGTTTATTATACTCAAAGTTGTTGTTTATGTGTTTGTAGCTTGTTATTCTTAATGTTTAGCTATTCTGCCATTTCATTGTTTTGCAATTTTCTACCAATTTGTATCAATTTCTGAAAGTTTAGTTTGTTCAGGTTTGTTAGTGTGAGAGAAAGGTTGCTGCTTTTTTTTTCAGTTATTGTATTATGCTAAAGTTGTTTCCTTTAGCTTGTTTTCTGAATGTTTTAGCTTCTGGATTTTCGTTCTCATCCTATTTTCAGCTGAATCCTCTTATGCTTTGTTCAGATTATTATACTCAAAGTTGTTGTTTATGTGTTTATATAGCTTGTTATTCTTAATGTTTAGCTATTCTGCCACTTCGTTGTTTTGCAATTTTCTACCAATTTATTTCAATTTCTGAAAGTCTAGTTTGTTAAGGTTTGTCAGTGTGTGAGAAAGGTTGTGTTTTGCACTACTATATAGTATATACAACCACTTATTGCATTTCAGCAGAAATGTTGACATAGAGGAGGCTTGTCCATATGATAATATATATAGAGTTTATTTCGTGCGAATAGACATTGGTTTGCCTTCTCTTGCTCGTGTGTGTATGTGTGAGGTAGAGTAGAGAAACATAGAGGTAGATAAGAAAGTTAATATGGGAGTGTTCAGAGGCTGGGTTATGTCTGTTTTTGGTGAAAATCTTGATGGATGACTAAGTTTGTTGAATTTTTCAGATATGGGACACAGGGAAGGGTGTGGTCCAAGCAGAATTTGCAGATATTGCTTCAACAGAAACTGCCGGCGTATTTGGGAAGCAGGGTGAAGGGCACCTTTCGATGGATTATACATGCATGAAGTGGTTATGTCTAGAGAAGAAGGTTCGAAATTAGCCCCACAATCTCATTTAGATGCATAGCCTGGTTTCAGTTTTAGTGTATGGTAGATTAATAGAACTCCCATGCTTTTGTGGTTTACTTTTCCAGAAAAAAAGAAAGCTTGGAAGTTCGTTATTGATTTTGGGAACTGGCGGTGGTGATGTTCTGGCATTGGATGTTTCTGCTGGCCAGTTGAAATGGAGAGTTAGCAACTGCCATCCAGGGTCAGATCTCTCACACTAGTATATGTTTTTGGCTTTGTTCGTTTAGCTTAATTTTCTTTGGCATCCAGGAATTTTCGTTGGCCTATAATTTTACATCGTGATATTTCATGCAACTTATGCAAAGACAGGCTTTTAATGAAAAATTGTTGTGCGTATGCCAAGGTTTCTGTTGAGTGCAACTTCATGCATCTAACTACCTCAATACTTCGAATGCTAGTAGCCATTGTGTTAACTCATTGACTTTTAGCTCTATGTTTCTTTGTCATGGTTGTTCCAAGCTTAAATTAAAATCTTTTAGGCTTTTAGCACATATTTAGATTGTTATAGCGAAGTGTGGCAATAATATTTTTATATTTTTGGTATATTGATAAGGGCAGTCATTTATGCTATATAGATCAATGTCGGTAAATAGATAGAGTACTTCTGACTCTGTAGCTAATAGTTTATGTTATTTATTTTACCTGATCATATGCAGGGGTGTTAATGCTGTCTCATTCCCTGCTCATGGAACACGCATTTACACTGCTGGTGCAGATGGAATGGTTTGTGAGATCGAGTCATTGTCAGGAAACTTGTTGAAAAAGTTCAGTGCCTCTTCAAAGGCGATATCTTCCATATGTGTTTCCCCAGGTGATTGACCATCATGTTTATTTGCAGATTCTTATCAACGCAACAGATTTTATGTCATCTAGAAGTTCTTGTAATTGTGAAAGCCTGTCATATAACTATGTCCGAGAGATATATATTGGTTAGCTTTACATTTTACAGACACGGGTAGAAGAAATTTGTTTGTTCTATTGCTCACTCTACTTCTCTGGTGATTAATTCAACTCAGATGGAAACATGATAGCAACTGCTGAACCTCAGTTGAAGATATTCAACAGTTCAAGTCACAAAAAGCTGCAGAAGTTTTCTGGTCATCCTGTGAGATTGGACTCTTACCCTTTTCCAGTTTTATTTCATCAATAAATTGGGCTTCGTTTGTTTTTTACTCATCATATAACTGTCCTTTTCTTTGAACAGGAAGCTGTGAGATGTATGGTTTTCTCTGAAGAAGGTGAATACTTGCTTTCTTCTTCTTTAGGTGAAAGATATGTTGCAGTGTGGAAAATCGATGGCAGCAAAAAGAAATCTGCCTCCACCTTTCTGGCAATGGACCATCCTGCTGTATTCTTGGACAGTAAATTCATCAACAGCGAGGATTCAGAAAATGCCGGCATATACGTGCTGGCTATATCAGAAATTGGTGTGTGCTACTTTTGGCATGAAAAGACCGTCAATGAGCTGCGGAATTCCAAACCGACAAAGATCAGCATACCCTGTGATGATGGAATTATTCATAAATTGCAAGGAGCAGTCCCTAATGTATTTGCTGCAAAACTGCAATCAATCTCTCAATCTGCCCAGGGTCATGTGTATCTTGCTCATGGTTTGCTAATGAAACCTTCATTTGAGAAAGTTATGGTGCAACCTGGGACAGACGTAAATTTACAAGTTTCACATGAGGGAGTCCTCCTACCCATTAATCAATCTCACAAGGCCAAGAAGGCATCAGGCCTAAAGAACAAAGGCAAGTCACGAGTCCTACCCATTATCCCTGCGCAATATCTAGTTTGTTTCTAAATCTCTCTCTTGTTGATGTGATGATCAGTTACTGCTTTGGATAGCTCAAATGCGGAGGGCGCGTTGCTTCCTGTGTCAATGGTAGTTGATCCGGTTGATGATAAAACTGGAGCTGAGCCTGCGTCAGTAAAAGGTATGGATATGTGTTATTCAGTTTGCAGTCTGTTCTTGTAGAATGGAAGTGTCAGAGAAAATAAAAAGGTCTATTACTTTTCAAGCAAGAATTTGAACTGTTATTTAAATGTTCTTTCTGAAAGGTCTTTTTACACGGTTGGATTCTGTTCATGTTGTAGTATATATGTGATGGGTGGGATGTTACATAGATATGAGTACTGTAGTATAGTAAAGTTGATTGCTTACATTTTTCTGAACTGGGTTTCAGATAGAGCGAGTTTTGATCCAGTCACGCTCTGCATGGAGGAACGGCTGAGATCTCTTGGCATATTTGGCAAAGATGAAGATGCAGTCGTCTCAAAAATAGAATCCAAGTTGTTAAATGGCATCAAAATCGATGCTAATACTCCAGAGAGGAAGGTTTGCCTTTTCAACTAAGTTGGAGTTTGTCTTTTTCTCAACTTACAAAGGTGTGCGACTTATTATTATTTATCTCCATCGATACAGATGAGGAAAATTGTCTCAACTATGGAACCTAGTGATGCAATCAAACTGTTGAAGGGATTGTTCGATTGCTGGCAGAACAGGTATACTTCTTGCATCATCATCCATGATTTTGAAAGCAAATGTTACTTCTCCAGCACATCATTTTTCATTTCCTATTTTCTCTTTTGCCAGATCTCGAAGTGCAAGTCATGTTCTTCCATGGATATGTTCCATAGTGGTATACCACAGTCATTATATTAAATCCGAGGAACCGAAGCTTCTGGAGTCTCTATACAAGGTTAGAATACGGTGAAAATTCACAACCGTTGTTTGCCTTTGCCTTTTTTACCCTGCCTCCCTTTTGCCAGTGGTCTGTCTGAAAGATCTCATCACAATTTTCTCCTGAATTAAATGACAATGTCATAAGAGATTCAAATTGACTAGACTCTCGTCTCTCATGCACACTGTGAACGTCAGAACATACGATAATATTTTCTTTCTGCTTTGGATTATGTTGTTTGCACGATAGTTTAAGACCCACTTTATTTGTCGCTCTTCAGGTCTCAAAATCTAAAGGGGCAGCCATGAACTCATTGCTTCAGTTGTCTGGCCGTCTGCAACTCGTGTCTGCTCAGGTAATTTACTTCGAAATGTTTCTTTAGAACAGCTTTTCAGTACTATTCGTGTCCCAACGTTATTAAACCAGTCATGTTTCCTGAACAGATTGACAAGGCCTCAGATAAGAGAAGTCCTCTTTTAAAACAAAACGATGAAGAAGAGGAGGAAAGTGACGATGAAGACGTTGATGACGTTATTTATGGAGTGGATGACGATTCTGAGACTGGCTCCGATAGTGATGAATAGGATTGTTTTGTAAGAGAATGTAAGCTTCCATTAGCTCAATTTTGTCTTCACTGTATTCGTTTTCTTAGCCGATATGGTTTAAGTTTTGTTTCACTGTTGAAAAATCCATGAGATGACATTATTTTACTGATTATGAGAAAGTAACTTAAGCTATATTGTTCTACTATTGTGAAAGTTGTAGTTTACACTTTACATCAAGAAAAGAAAGTAAGAAAGGTAAATTGAATAACTAATTTAAGGCTGGCCAGAATCAAAATTTGAACCTCAGAATTCTGCTTCCAATTTCCAACCATTTTGTCCAATAATTATAACGAATTGAACACTAATCGATTGAACGCTTGATTATGAATTGTTCGTTGAGGTGATATGCTAGCTCTATATATGTGCTTTTCTTGCACTTATGTGTCCTCTTGAACATATCACAGAACTTTCCAGTGAGTGTTTCATCCAAAATTGCTCTAGAGCAAGCATGTTTAATCTTTTGAAGTTATTATAGATCGATCCCCGAAAGTAATATCATATTGTTAGTATAAGTAGCGTTAATACTCTGAAAGTTTGAGGCGTTACAACTCCAAAATCTTACACTTTTTGGTCTATGCAACTCTCCCTAAACTCGTGTGGGAAAGGATAAGTTTGTACCTTTCTCATCTTCAAAAATTAAGAATATTCTGCTTATAAATTAACTCTATCTTTTTCATTTTTTTTTGTTTTAAAGTGAAGGAATAATCTGCAGCTAGATGGACTAGTTAGTGCCTTTATGTTATGGCAGGTGGCCTGCTGATTGTAGAGGAATATGAGACAAATGCTGTGTGCCTCTTACAAGCTAAGAATCCAATTAATCATATATGGTTCAATCATCAAAACAGAAACTCATCATCATCTTCAAGAATTATTATACACAAAAGAATTGATTCCAGACTTAAATTTACTCAGAAGGAACACCAGCTCATCACAGAACATCAGAGTTTGCTGCTTTTGGCCTTAGACTATTGTGCATGCATTTGGATTTTCTTCACTGAACATTGATGTAACATTTCCATTTCCATGGTTCCCATTGTAATACTCCTGATTGAAGCTGTCCTGTCTCAAATATGGAGAATAATAGCTATGAGGAGTTGGACCGTACGGGTTAAAACCTGGTGCAGACCGGGAATTTGAATATGCATATTCGGTTGTGTAAGGAGAGGGTCTGTATGTGTTGTAGTTATGGTACTCCCGTGTCTCTATAGGGCGTGATTCCACAGGGCCCGGGGGTGGTCTGTATGTGTTGTTACTGTATTCTCGTGTTTCTACTGGACCTGAGGATGATCTGTATGGGGCGTTGTTGTACTCCCGTGTCTCTACAGGTCGTGGGTCTATTGGGCCCGAGGATGATCTGTACGGGATGTACTCTTGTGTCTCTATAGGCCGTGTCTGCATAGGAGCTGGTGATGGTCTGTACGTGTTGATTTGCTCTCGTGTTTCTATAGGGCGTGGTTCTTCAGGGCCTGATGGTCTGTATGTGTTGTTATTGTACTCTTGCGTCTCTACAGGGCGTATCTCTACAGGGGTTGATAATGGTCTGTGTGTATTGTAGCTGTACTCTCGTGCTTCTCTAGGTTCGGAACCACCCTGTCTTCTGTAATTCGAGTTATAACTTGGTGGAGGTTGAGGATACGCGTATTCGGTGACATAGGGCGATGGTTTGTAGGTGTTGTAATTTACTGAAATTGGTTGTGGCGCTTGAGGGGGCTCCATTCTGAATCTTGGAGTCTCAGGGTGTGACCATGGTCCACTACTGTGACCATCAGGCGGTCCCTGTGGTTGAGGCGGCTCCCTTCTAAATGCCGAAGCTCCTGGTTGAGTCCACGGTCCACTGTACGCCCTCGTTGGCTCACCCTGCTCCCGTCTATATCTCGGATCTTCAGGATAGTCCCCTGCCCATCGTCTACCATACCCTTGGTAAACATTTTGATCATAGGCATGTCTATATCCCTGGTCTGGCGGGTAATGATATACGACATGAACTTCTCCTCCGTCTGGTGGCATAGGCGGATGACTCTGGCCCATGGTAGCACCGGTCGACTCAGGTGGGGGATTAGGCTCATGCAGTGGATTTTCAGCCGGAGGTGGTTCACTCGGTTGATCATGCGGTGGTACTTGTTCACCCTGTTGTGGTGGTTCCGCTCCTTGGTCGTTTGCTTCTCCTGGTGGTGCTCCTCCCTCCTGGCTTCCATCTCCGGTTGGCCCTTCCGCTGTTTGATCACTTGGCTGCTCTGATTGTTCGGAATGCAAACAAATAACCGCCTTTTTCCTCGTCTTCTTGATAGCCTTGATAATCTTCTCGGGGTCCGCCCACCCGACTATCGTCACCTTCTGTTGAGGAAAATCTATATAAACCTCCGTTATACCTACAAAACAACACACAATCACATAAGAAACTCTGTTTTTGAACCGGCATATACCTACAAGGAAACACGCAATCTAGTGCGAAACGCTCTTTAAATCTGCGTAAGAGCGTTCATGCAACGCCACTCACCGATGATGCCATGTAAGGCCTTCTTGATCTTCTGAACGCACCCGTTGCAGTCCATCCGAACCTTGATCTCCGTGACCCGAGGTTTCTGCGAATGAAAGTTCAATTAGACATGGAGAATGAGAAAGATGATACAAGTCTTGGTTCATATAATCATACATGATACGATAACAAACGCAACTCAGTTAGCAAAACGCTTCAATTCCAACGAACAGGTTGGGTTTTCGGTTTCGAAAAACAAACAAACATGGTACATACCTCTGCAGGTTCAGAAGAAGCCATTGAAGAATTGAGAAGAGAATGTGTGTATTGTGGTGGAAGGAAATGAGAGTGGAATCAAATATATGCAAGCATATGTGCATGGAAATGGAATATTGAAAAGTTTGTGAATTGTGGGACATGTAACGAATCTATCTTTTTCCACTTTTTGTCTTGCGGTGTTTTATTTTCTCTGATAATGGATTTACATTCGATTATTCCGTGCGTGTGTTTATCGAGTTTTAGATGACTATCATCTATATAATAAATTAATCCGTTCACAAAGTTATATTCTAATCAGGAGGAAACAAGTATGGAAGTTGGGAGTGGCTAAACTGTTGTTTTCGAAATTTAAATGAATGATATATCGAGAGTTTCAAAAGTTCTATAATAAAATTTGTAAATTTGAAATTCTAGATGACGCGACCACCACCTCCTATCTCCGTGTCTGATTACAATGTATCCTACATATAAGTATACCACTATATAAGTGTATTGTTCTTACTTTAATAAAATCAACGTATAAACTTCATATGTGATGGAGGTAGTCGCGGATTTCGATTTCAAATTAGGGCTCAAATTCGAACAATTCTTTAAGAATTAGTATCATTCACAATTCTCTTCAAGATATCATACATCAAATTACTCTTTCCTTTTTCTTTTCAAGTTGAAACTCTAAATACACTAGAGATCATCTAGTAACACAATCTTACCTATTAGTATGCAAATTTCGATATTACAAGACGATAGCATCTACTGTCTAGTAAAAAAAAACGTGTAGAACCTATTCAATATGCTAAACCGAACCGATTTTTTGCCAAACTTTATGTGCTCATTCATTAATGGTATCCAACCAAAACCGACCAAGAAAAAGAAATGAAAAATGACATTGCACTTTGCAGAAGATAGAAAGTACATGGCTCCATGGTCAAACAAAAAAGCTTTGCAAGAGAAGGATATCCACAGATTAGGGAATAATATTTTGTCAGCAGGAAAAAGACACTAATCAGAGTTTGTTAATTTGAAGAAGAAGAAGAAAATGTCATTTGTGTTGTACTCCCTTCCCTCCGTCCAGTCAATAGTTTCTCACTTTCCTTTTTCGTAGTCCATTACAATGCTTCCCATTTCCTTTTATGGAAATGTGGTGGTCCCCCTTTGTCCACTTATTTACTTACAACACACCAAAAAGTACTACAACTACCTCCACTTGCAATATAATACTCAAAAAGTACAAAATCCTTATTTTGTTGACCAAAATGAAAGTGGGAAGTTTATTCATGGACGGAGGGATTACTATATTTTGGTTTAAAAAACAAAGGAATATAAACATATCTCCATTTTTGAGCCCATAAAGATTGATGGAGACTCAAGATTCTAATTCCCATCTAAAAAGAAAGAGTTTTGGCAGCCAGAAATTGGCATCAAATGTGTGTTGTGATTAGGGGATGAATAGATGATCATCACTACTTTCTTGCTGGATAGTGTTTTGAGATTTTATTTCTTTCTCTTTTTCGTGGTGCAATCTTGTTCGCAATACAGGTTAATATACATTATTATCTTATCTGCGTTCATGTATTACATTGTTATTCTTTTTCCTAAAAATTGTATCAAAGTTGTAACGTGAAAGCAGGAAACTCAACAGTACAAAAGAAAAAAAAAATCTGGAGTATTACATTGTTATTCTTTTTCCCAAATATCAAGAGTACCATTTATTGCAGGAATAGCAGAAGCTGGAGTAACAAAGGCAAGCACAAAAGAAAAAAAAAATTTGGCACTCAGGATAGTTGGCACACAGCTAGCAGGAAATTACATGAAGAAAACAAGCAGGAAACTCAACAGCAATATGATTCTGATTTGGGAACTTTGTATATTAATCTCCTTTTGTTGTACCTAAACTCATATCAACCTCCGTGAAGGAGTTCTTTTGGCACTATTTCCCGCATTGTATTTAGCGGCAGATCATTAGTATCAATGTGGGTTTTAGTATAGGATTTTGTGTTTCGAACTATGGCGCCCTGTAGCCAGTTTGGTCTGTAAGCATGCATTTACTTTAATATAAGGAGCTAGACTCCACCCTTCAATCAAAAGAAAAAAAAAAGTTGTAACGTGAAAGCCACTTCTAACCAAAACCAGATTCTTTAAGCCGAAAACGGAAACATGTCACTTTATGATTGTGTATGTGCAGTTTTAGACTTGTATGTGAAGTCTAAGAAACTTCTCCGATTCTCACTCATAGATTTATTTTTGTGTCATGCGTGTGTAAGGCCTAAAATATTCTACTTGTGCATCACTTATATTTACTCCATCCGGAGTAAATATTCTCCATTTCTAGAATTGAACTTGTGAGCTCTGAAATATGGAATGCTTCAATTTACCATTCGGTTCGGTTACAAACGCTTTTAACTTACGTAAAACGTGTTCAATTTCGAAAAGCCATTAGAATTGTGTCCAGCCATTATGTGCATGTTTTCATACATTGGCAAAAAAAAAAAAAGAAGATGATTCCTTTCAAATAGTGCATGAATAATATGGCATTCCATACTTTTCTAAAAAATTGATTAAGATTGCATACAGTTTTAGACTCTTCTATTGTTTTGTGAATATATAAATGAAATTAATAAATTATACTATTAACATAATGGGCCAAATCCCAAAAAAAAACATGTTTTGTCAATACATAAATGAAATTAATAAATTATACTATTAACATAATGGGCCAAATCCCAAAAAAAAAACATATTGTTTTGTGGTTAAATAAATAAAATTAATAGATTATACTATTAACATAATGGGCCAAATCCCACAAAAATTAAAAAGTGTATGCAATCTTAATCAATTGACAGATAGACGGTAGAAGTCCATTTGATTAGGGAGCGCTCTTGTATTGTTTTGTGAATACATAAATGAAATTAATAAATTATACTATTAACATAATGGGCCAAATCCCAAAAAAACATGTTTTGTGAATACATAAATGAAATTAATAAATTATACTATTAACATAATGGGCCAAATCCCAAAAAAAAACATATTGTTTTGTGGTTAAATAAATAAATTAAATTAATAGATTATACTATTAACATAATGTGCCATAATGAGCTAAAGATTAAAGAGCGCCCGTAGAAGTCTATTTGACAAATTTATTGGCCCACTTGATTAGTGACTGGCCCGACCCAATCAACGACTTACCAGCCCAGTAGTTGGACTGGCGAGTATTGTACCAAGGTAATACAATATATACTGTAAAATTATTTTATTTTTTACAATTGTGGGAGATTTGTAGTTTTTTTTTTTTTTTGAAGGGAAAACTGTATTATTTATTAAGCCGAAAGAGTGTACATAGGAAAGTTTACAACCGATTTAACAGTACGAGGAGTTCCTACTAAGTCCTGAGTACAAGTAGAGATATAAGCCAAAATGGACAAATATCCCAAATGCGTGTTGCCGGAGCATAGTCTGAAAATTGCATTTGAGGAGTATCGTCCAGAGTCCAAAAGTAGTCACTAGCCGTGTTTGCTAACTGGTCTGCAGCCTGATTAGCTTCCCGGTATATGCCTTTGATGACAATATTTTCCGCACTTTTTATTGTCCTTTTTCGCTAACCATAACGCGGGTTTGTCCCCACTTTAGTCTTGTTTTGTGTCGTTTTTACATA